>VDFB02275755.1:0-53094 GCA_007258455.2 Sequoia sempervirens
TTTAATGAGATGTTGACAACAAGTCAGTATTGCTAGTTTGTATTGGATGTATGGTCTATGCATCATAACCTTGTATGAAGGTTAGAGCAAAAATTTAATCCATAAGCACATGGGATCAACATATGCATTAGTAATCATGATTTCAGCAATAAAGTGATAGGTGAGAAAATATAAATCAAAGACAGTGCTATTGAAACATCATTAAAAGACAGTGACATTGTACGAACAAGGTCCTCTCTATGTGATCTCATACAAGCTACAGGGACAATCCTAAGGGATTAAATGAGACAAAAATGCAATGATCTCATGAATAAGAACAACAACAATGCATGTTGACCTCATGCTACAACACATCAATATGCAATGCAAGTGTATGGAAGTCTTGTCTAAAGGAAAAGTGAGAAAGTGCATGATCATGAAAATGAGTTCCATTGTATTGTGCATTTCAAGTAAGGAAAATAAGCTTCAACCTTCAAGCTATGTCAATCATTGAAGTACAAGATGAAAAATTGTAGATGGAATAAGCAAGGGATGTGGTATGCATAAAGTACAATAAAATCATCATCCACATGTGGGCAATGCATTGAAACAATCACCAAGTTTTTTTTTATTGCAAAAGAGGGCCCCACAGGCTATCATCATGAAAGACAACAACTATGCCTTTCTTAAGGTCATGAGGAGTAACCAAGTAGAAGCAACTAGTGGTGATAAAGGAAGAAGTTGTTTCTTAATGCACATATCAAGCACTATAGTAAGAAGAGACACTAGCAATCAAGAGGAGATTCCATGAAAGACATAGCAACATGATTGAAATCCTTCTAAAAGAAAGCAGCCACTTCATGAATGTCAAGAACAGTGTAGGTATGGAACATTCATACATTTCTTGTTTTTTGCATCTTACAAATACACTTTGCTATGAATATTTTTCTTTTGAAACACATTGAAAGATTTTAAGCTATGGATATTAAGTGAAAATCATTACTATGGAGAATAAAACATGGCATCATAGCAGCAAGAATCTGAAGTGGTAAAGCATATAATATTTGATGCTTTTATCTCATGATATGATACTCAAATTATGTAATGATGAGAGCATAAAATTCTTGCAAGGATAGGTCTATGGTCGTGCAAGTTAGTGAAAAGAGTAGTGTCATGAAAGAATGGAAAAGATGCAAGAACTGTGAGCTTGTACCCATAATGTGCAATGGCATTTCCTTCATTTTTTTTTGCACAAAATCTAAAGTTGTTGAAACCATACCCATCTGGGTTCATCATAAAATCTATGAAAGGAAATGGCAATATGGTAGACTTTCTACAGGAGTTCAAAAATAAAAAGCCATTCATGTGTTATGACAAGTCATGGTAAAAAAATGGCCTTTTCCTACAAATATGAAAAACCCACTTGCGGTTTCAAGAAATCTGAGCAACATTGCTATTTTCTACAATAAATTGAAATGAACTTGCAAAAAATCATCTGTATTTTGCAACAAATCTGAGCTCTGTAAGAAAATATAGTAACCCACTTGGTTTCTTTACTAATAGTTGCAGTTTCAACAAAAATGCATGCTACAAGAAACCCAAACAAGGTTTTTTCTCAAGACAAGAAAATGAAGCAAAAAATCATAATGAATATAAGAAGACCCAGTTTGCATAATGGAGGTTGAACTCACAGTTGGTTCTTTTCTTTTTCTACATTCCAAGAAACCCATTTGGGTTGTTATATTTGTGAAATACAAAGAGGGAAATCAATAGAATACATGAGGGTTTTCAGGAAATGAGCACAAAACACACTTTCTATATTCATGGTCGCGGTCAGTGAGTCTTTTTCTTCAAGAAATCAACAAAAACATACAAGGGAGTGTCCTTGTTAACAAATACAGAAGAAAAAAGCAAGCATTTTGTGCTTTATTCTTAAAGAAGAAGCAAGAATCTAGGTCATTTTCAACATAATAAACAAGAATGGAGTCAATTCAACTCACCTAAGCTTTTTTCACACAAATTTCTTGCAAACTTTCAAGCTTTTTGCTTCTAATAAAGCTTCATTGAGTTCTCATTGGTGGTTGTTAGCAAGTAAAACAACAAACAAGAGAATGAATGACACATATGGGTCAGGAAAAAGTCCATCAAAATGCTACAGGCCACGGCCTATAAGTCCAAAAAATGACCTCCAAGTTCACAAAAAATGTAGATTTATACCAAACGAATGTTGTTACCTGAGTTTCCATGGTGTTTTCCTCATAGAAAATGTCAAAGATCGACAGAAAGCCAGTGTCAACACCATTTTCTTGTGTTTTTATAAACCCTCATGGTGGCAGAGCAACATTTTCCAGATTTTGTGATGACCAAATGATGATGTTTTTCATCATTTCGGGTATTATGATTAGGGTTTGACCTCCTTGTATTTCGATGAGATTTTTAAATCCCTTATTTTTTTAAAAGCAACCACATGGTAAATTTGATGGGGCCGAAACATATGTGTTCTTCCTTAGGCATTTTATGCCTTAAAACTTTCCCATTTTTCAAACTTTGCTAAGTCCTCATTTTGCATCATATGTTATCACTTAGGAATTTTATGCCTTAGGGATTTATTCCCCTATTTTGAATTATGCTAACTGTGCAATGCAATATGGAGTATGCCATGTGACCTATGTGTGATGCCTTGTGTTTTCCCAATGCAATGCAACTTGGAATATGCTTTCCAAGGGACTTGGAGGTCGGCCATATTGGCCAAGTGTTATTGATGGCTATAATGCCTTTGCAAAACAATGTGTATGACATGTGTGAGTAAAATGAAAAATATGGTGAGTTGGTGGTCAATTCCTTGGAAGCTTTTGAAAGCTTTTAGCCATAACATTATATGTTGCATTGGTTTTCAATTTTTGAAATATCATATAAGTGATTTGAAAATCACTTTTAGTTGCTTCAAATCCAAATGTAATGCATTTTAATGGGGGGGCCCTTTGATTTGTGCGTAATTGTAAAGTGATTTGTTAAGTGATGTTTTATGAATCACTTAACAAGATCACTATCTTTAATTTTTTAAAAGCCACGTGTTTTCAAAAGACACACATATTGCATGATGGAGAATGTGGTCAAATATTGTAAGAGGACCAATGATAACTTGCAAAGGTGTGAGAAGTGTGAGATACTATTTTGATTGATTTTGGTGAAGGGGAGGCCAGCTAGAGGCATTTTTTGTCACATTTTTGGGGTGACTATTGACTTGGCCTATTTTTTCTTCATGCGGAGAGCATTTTGGAGAGTTCTAGAAGGTTCTTTTGGGGCCTTTTCTATTTTATCCGACCAAAATATTCTAGAAACACTTGTGTGGGGGTTTTTGATGGTTTTGACTTAAGTATGTTGTTTTTGATCATTTGGAGGAGTTCTTTCTTTTCCAGCAAGAGGATAGCTTTACTTTCTTGGAGTTATTTCATGGAACTGTATTGTAACTCAAATAGACCTATTATATAGTAAGCACTTTGAATTAATAGATTGGAGCATTTTTATCTTCTCTCTTCATGTTTTATGGTATGCCATTAATGGTTGATCAGTTTTTTTGTGAAAATTCATCTTTCCTTGCAAACTTGTCTCATGTTCCTGCATCCATTTTACAAAAAATGTATGTTTACAGGTTATAAGTTGTGTTATTTAGTGGTGTTATTGACTGTGAAAATCTCTTTTCCTTTTGAAAGCACTGTTACAGACCTCCTTATAAATTATTGATGTGAACTGTATTGGAAAGTGAGTTGTATGAGTCAATCTTTGAGGTATTAATTTTAATGTGTAAGGCTATTAATAGGTCTAGGTTGTTTTGGTGCATCACCTTAGGTTCTTTTCAACATTAGGTTTATTTTCATGCAATACTTACCCTTATCTTAGAATTTTTAAAGTTAGGTGACATCAAATGGGGAAGCTGACCCATAATCCGGAGGTCTTCTTTCGAATAGGTTACCCACAACCTGAAAGCAATCCCATGTTAGTCCAAATTGTTGAGTTCTCATTGAAAGCTTAGTAATACTTCAGTTAGTAGAGTGTATTGTTGAAAAATATGTAATTCCAAATTTTCATATATTCTACTATCAGACGATGAGTCTCTTCAGTAGGTCCTTTTAATTTATATCTTTCCCTAGGGTTGTGCACCTCAATATTGCAAGCCCTTCAAAGTATATTTCCTTAAGGTTGTGTACCTTAGCCTACATGTCCTTCCAGAAGCAATGCGCTTCCTTAGGCAGCTAGCCTTAAAACAAATTGTAATTTTGTAAGTAGTGAGCTTCTACATTGAGAGATTTATCTCCATGGTTTTTCCCTTCCTAGTTTTTCCATATGAATCTAGTGTTATCTTGTGCATGTTTGTTCATTTCCTTATCTTCCATGGATGTTGACTAAGCTAAGTGTTTTATTATTTATAAGTTGTTGATCTTTTTAGAAGACTGTATTTGTATATTGCTAAAGGGTTTATGATTTGGAAGGATTATTTTTTTATAGATATTGATTCACCCCCCTCTTAGTATCTAGGTGTGTTTAACAGTCCTATATAGGAGATATAGAGTACCAAAAACAACTTATTTCATCTTTCAATGTGATTCCAAACAACACACATGCTAACACACATCAACCCAAGTCAACAACAAGGAAACATGTAGATGAAATATGTAGCACAAAACCAGTCAGCCCAAAAACATAACATAAATTGAATTTACACAATACAGTTCACAACAAGATAGGTCAGGACCTAAATCCATTTTAACACAACATCAATTGCTAGCACAGACCCCCAAGTATATAACACAAGAAATATAACAAGCCTTGTCGACTATACATCCAAAAATTACCCAAAAAACTAACTCAAAACAATATGTGGCACCAAAGAGATCAACCATTGATGTGCAGATCACAAAGAGATGTTCCTTGAACATCCAACTTTACCTCCAAATACTTCTTTCACACTGTCATGCTACAAATAGCCACCACAAACTAAGCAAAAATAAAATACTTCGTCCTAGAAATAGAGAATGCACAATCATGAGATAGAAAATTATCAGACCAACTTGTAAAACACTTCACCACATGAAAACTAATATGAGACACTGCACAAACACTATGATCATTTTCACCAAATCACAGGAGAAAAAACATCAATGTAGAGAAATCTGGAGCATTTTTTAGACCAATCCAAACAACCAACAAACTGCCAACCTTTTGTAATTACCAAAAACCTCCTCGGAAACACTAGTCACCATAAAAGATAGGAGTGCAACATTCGCAGAGCACAAACATTGAATCCCAAACTACAAGACCTAACAATCAACAGTGGAGGAATGTAGAGAATTCTCCCAAATAGTCTTCAACATAACTTCATGAAGTAAAAAAATTTCACCAACTTGCAGAGACCAGAATTCCTCTGTGCAACAATACATAATTCCTTAGGAACAACAAGAGAGAGAACAAAACATACTAGAGATCATCAACAACATCTCTCTACCATTAAAAACACTTTTAATCCTCATCTTAATGCTTCTAATCCTCATCTTAATACTTCTAATCCTCATCTTAATATACCATTATGATATCATTTTTGTTGTTACTAACTATACACAATACAACTCCACTTGAAGGAAAGGCATGACATCCAACCATGAACAACATGATATATCAATGATATCCAAAATTGAGTGTACATCAATGACAAACAATGGCCAAACATATGTGCAACAAATTGAATGAAGATGGTGAAGTTGTGAGGAACAAGGCTAGATTGGTTTGGAAGGGTTATTCACAAGTTAAAGGTATTGATTTTGAGGGGACTTTTTCTTCAATAGCTAGAATGGATTTAGTCATGATGTTTCTTGCCTTTGGGTGATCCCACAATAGTGGTTTACACTTTTGGGCCAAACTTGACATTGAACTAAATTTTTTAACTAAATCTTCACTTTTGGGCACCTATAGTTGCTAAACCATGATGAATTTGAAGATGATGCAAACTAGTGATTTGTGACATTTGGTTTGTAGACTCTAAATATATATTTTTAAAAAAAATTGGAATCAAATTGCATTTATTTTTCCATCTCCTTCAAAAACCAGTTTTTAACAATAAACATCGTTTTTAAAGAGTGATGTGTACTTGCTAACACAATTTTTTTTCTATGAAGGATAAAATTCTAATTTTTTCAAAGTTAGATTTGTAACTATGATATCTAGTGCATGCAATTGGTTTCATAGCATTTTATTGAATATTTTTTTCTTAATTAAGATTTGAAGTCAAACCAGTTACAATTTAGACATAGGTTTACTTGCTAACACATTTTTTTTTTGTTGGATCAAGGACATCAATATCAAGTGCATAGATATTTTTCAGATTTTTTTTTGAAAGTCTACTATTTTTCCACATGTGAAGAACAAAGAGCTTAATTTTTGGTGAAAAACCTGCATTCACAAAAAATAAAAAATAAATATAATAATAAAGACTAAATATATTTAAAATTATACTTTTTGGGAAGCTTATAATAAGGAATACATACAAAAAATAAATTTTAAATGAATTCATTTGATCCCCCAAAAGGTAAATCAAAAGTGATTTTTTATCTACATTTTGATAGATGTAAAGGACACTCCATTATAGGTATGGTTTAAAACTAGCGGGGTTCTATCTAAGGGGGTTTGATCTAAGGTGGTTTGATCAAACCCACTTCAATTGGAATCCTTTAAATGGAACTTTTCAAGGCTTAAATCATTATATTTTCTAAAAATATGTGATTTCAACAAAAATTAGGATGTCCCAAAAAGTGTAAACCACTATTGTGGGATCACCCCTTTGCTACTCACAAAGATTTTAAGGTCTATCAAATGGATGTCAAGTCATCTTCTTGAATGGTGATATTGAGAAAATTGATGCTTTCCAATTATCAAAAGATCCAGATATGGTGTACAGACTCAATAAAGCTTTGTATGGACTCAAGAAAGCTCCTAGAAATTGGTATGCTCAATTGGATAAGTACTTACTAGTTTCAAGAAAGGTATTGTAGATAGTAATCTTTACATGAAGGTACATGAAGACAAGATTTTTATTGTGGTTGTATATGTTTATGACATCATCTTTGGTGGAGATGATATGCATAAGAAGTTTGTAGAAGAGATGCTAAAAGAGTTTGAGATGTCTATGATTAGTGAGTTATCTTTCTTCCTTGGGCTCTAAATTGGGATCAAAACACCATAACTCTGTATCATAATATACACTGTGAATTCCTTAGCAAAATTTAGTCATGGTTCAAAATACAAGTTGGTCAAGTTGTGAAAGTGTTATATCCTAGATTTCAAATCTTTACACCTTTTGAAATGAAAGTTATAAGTGACAGAGTTCTGGTCTATGCCCTGGTAGAGTAAAGTGATGATGAAGGCTTGTTGGAATGCTCCACATTCCTCAAGAAATAAATATTTGTCCATGTAGTTTTGTGGAGATGTTTGGGGATGTTCAATGCATGCTACTTTACAATATCAAGTGATTTTGTGGTCTGCAAGTTCAGTTTTCAAATGGTAGTGTGCTACAGATAGTTTCATATTCCTATCTATTCTACATAACATATGTTAGGGTACTTGCGTCAGTTGGAGTATGTACAAATTAGTTATATGGGTTTATGTGGACATTTTGAATGTCTCAGAGTATTTCAAGTTTGATATTATGCATGTAGTATGTTTGGTTTCCAGATTTCAAGCTAATCATAAGAAAACTGATGAGAAAGCGGTGAAAATAATTTTTAGATATTTGAAGGGAACTCTGGATTATGGTTTCTAGTATAAAAAGGATGATAAATTTTCTTTAAATGCATATACAAATGTTGATTGGGTAGGATGTGTGGATGACCAAAGAAGTACTAGTGGAAGTGTATTTTTTTGGGAGACAGATTGGTCTCTTGGTTTAGTAAGAAGCGAGAATCAATGTCTTTATCCACAGTAGAAGTTGAGTATATTGCTGGAACATCTTTCTACACCAAGGTGCTTTCGATGAAGTAGATTTTGAAGGATATAGAGGTGGTTTATGATGAACCATTCCTATATTGTGTGATAATATGTTGGTACAATTAATATTTCCAAGAATCTAGTGATGCATTCAAGAACCAGACACATTTCTATCTGGTATCACTTTCTAAGGGAAAAGGTTGCAAAGGAGGAAGTTAGATTGGAGTGTGTGCCTACTAAGGATCAAATTGCATATATCTTTACTAAGGCGCTTTCAAAGGATACTTTTTAGTATCTCCTAAAGAAGTTAGGGGTTATTTCCCCTCCATCTTCTAACTAGATGCATAGATGGTGTATCTATCCAAGGGGATAAATTCATGTCATATCTTTTTCTCCTGGATTGATGAGTGCTACATCTCAGGGGAGTAGGTATTTGGTTGGTTAATGTTGATAGGGGGAGCTAGTATATTTTCTTGTAGAAGACGTGCATTTGTTAAGCATGCATAGTTGTGCTTATGGTCAGGGTGAGAATGTGTTTTTTTTAATGTACAAGCGTGTGTTTCCCTTTGTCCTTGATTTTAAAGGGGGAGAATGTGTAGATGTGTATTGCCATCAATGCCAAAGGGGGAGATTGTTGGAATTGGTTGTCATTGATGTCAACACTTGGTGAGATTGTTGCATATGTTTGTGAGATTGTTGTTTGGCATTGGTTGGCATTGATACCAACACTTGTTTGAGCTATCATTGATGTATGATGATGTTGTTGATGCTCATGGTTGGATGTCAGGCCTTGTTTGATGTCAATTAAAGTAGTGTTGAGTATGGTTACTGTAAACATAGATTATATCATTATGATATATTAAGATAAGGATTAGAAGTATTAAGATGAGGATTAGAATCATTAAGATGAGGATTAGAAGTGTTGATGATGGTGGAGATATGTTGATGATTTCTAGAATGTTGCATACTCTCTCCTATTGTTCTTGAGGAAGAATGTGTTGATGTAAGGTTGTTCTGGCCTCTACAAGTTGGGAAAAAGTTTCTGCTACATGAAGTTGTTGTGAAGATTGTTTGAGAGAATGTTCTGCATTCCTCCACCATTAAAGATTTGGTCTTTTGGATTTTTTTGCTCTGTGGATGTTGCACTCCTATCTTTTCAAGTCACTAGTGTTGTTGAGGAGGCTTCTAGTAATTATAGAAGGTTGGAATTTTTATTGGTTGTTTGTATTGGTCCCAAAAATACTCCACATTTCTTTGCATTGATGTTTCTACTCCTATGGCTTGGTGAAAATTCTCTTGGTCTCTGTGTAGTGTCTCAATTTAGTTTCCATGTGCTGAGGTGTTACACAAGTTGTTCTATTAATGTTATATCTCATGGTTGTGCATTTTGTGTTTTTAGGATGAAGTATTATGTTTCTATTTGGTTTGTGGTGGCTGTTTGTGGAATGATAGTATGAAAGAAGTATTTGGAAGTGTTTTTGGATGTTCAAGGAACATCTCTTTGGTGCCGCATATTGTTTTGAGTTGGTTTTCTAGGTAATTTATGGATGTCAATTCGATAAGTCTTGTTATCTTACTTGTGCTATGTGCTTGGAGGTCTATTCCATCATTTGAGGTTGTGTTAAGATGGATTTGGGTCTTGACCTATCTTGTTGAGAACCACATTGTGTAAATTCAATTGAAGTTATGTTTTTGGCCCAATTGGTAATGTGCTACACATTACCTTGTTGTCGAATTTGGTTGATGTGCACCAATGTGTATGTTGTTTGGGATCAAACTGGAAGATGTAATAAGTTGTGTTTGGTCCTCTCTATCTCTTGGATAGGACCTTATTATGTTTTTTGTGGATGACTTATTGGAATTATTATTTGTAATATATTATGGATGACCTAATTGATGTTTTGAGATCTTATGGAGGATATAAATGAAAGAAAAAAGTAGTTGAAAGTTGAGAATGTTGATGATACATTGTAGCAGCAGTAGATTCTTTCTCTCATCAAATAATTAAATATAAATTTAATGAGGCCGACTATTGTGAGAAGTCATCTCATTTCAAAGAGATGCATTGGTTTATGAAGAGGTCGACTTATGATGAAAATTTGTCTTGCTTGAAGAAGAACTAAATCACCTTGTATATATAGAAGATGTTGCCCTCTCCTATATGATCATTATTATTATTCAAGTGTGTTTGCATATCAATAGGAGTTCAATTTATATATATAGAAGATTGTTATATTGTTCAACGAGATCGACTGGAGAAGACGTTTGATACTTTTCATTGGTTGTGTATTTGCATCATGTGTGGTGCTATTGTCATTACATCATATCAGCCTTGTGATTGACCTCATTGTAAAGCGAATTGTTGTTCATTATTCAATATATAAGTGATATATTTTGCTGGGTTTTTCTCCCTCGAGAAGGAAGGTTTTCCCAGGATAAACTATGTGTTCTTTGTTCACTATGATGTCCATTATTCTGTGTTTTTTTTTTGCTTATTCATTTCTAATTCCTATTCCTATTCTAGAGTTCAACACATCGACTCCCTTATTCGCTCATCCCGTGAAGACACGATATTCATCAGTCTGGGTGTTGAACAACCTACGATAGGCATCATCAATCATTTATGTCTGGGAGTGGTGGGTATTCACCAGGAATTAGAAGGAAAAATCGCACCTATCTATTAGTTACCTAGAGAAAACTTCTCACAAATGGGTGTTGTCAGGCATTTTCCTCCACATACCATTGTGTATCATTCTCAGAGATCATTTTCAAAATATTTTCATCCATATTGAGTAATCAATAATATCTTATGAGAAATAGTGCCAGAGAAGCAAATCGTATTTTCCAAATTGTATTTTTCTTGAAGAGCTAGAATTTTGAGGAAGTCGTCAAAAGTAGTTGAGAGATACTTAAAGATATCGTGAACTGCCAACAACTTATTTGAGCAAACTTGAAGAGGAAAAATTTATCAAGGAGAGAAGACGTCTTTGGAAAAGTTCAAAATCAACAATATTAAAAATGGCTCGATAATATTATCAACCTGGGCGTAGTCTGAAAGAGCCCATTGGTAGAGTTTGATTTGGATATTCAAGTGACAAAGTCAAAGACTTAAACTTGGGTGAAGCTCTGGAGATTACCTCAGTCACGTTTTGAGTCATCTTTTCTTATCATTGGTGCTGAAGATCAAAGACATGATTTATAAGTCATCAACTCCAGGTTTTAGTTGATCTGAAATTCTGTATTTTATATTGCATTTAGTTGCAATCATGACAAATAATTCAGTATTGGCATAATTTCATCAATAAAGTTTGAGTAAAGTGTTGTGGCGTTGGTTATGATCTTGTGTGGGCATGGATATATGATCTAAAAAGAGAAAAGATTTAACAACTGGGAGGAAATTGCATCTATAGAATTGACCAACATAAAGAGATAAGTGTTTTATGTTTGAATAATGATCATGAATTTTATAATTCTGGGAATAGTGAATCATGTATGCTTCTAGCATTGGTCTGTATATTTTCCTTTTCGAGGTAGTTTGACTCCATGAACTATTATTAATATCTTTAAGATGCTTCCAAGATGAATCAAGGAGAAAAAAAATGATGAGAGATTGCATAAGGAATTCTAGAGAGGAAGAGCTTGAGGCATCCTGTGAGGAAGTAATGCCAACTAGAGAAATGATCAAGCATGGAGTCATAGCTTGCAACCATGGGACTGAGTTTGTGGCTGGAGACAAATTGTCATTGTGATCAATTTCTTTGAAGAGGAGGAATTAACATTCAGAGGGAGTCTGACAGACCATCAGAGGCAACCTTGGATGAGGAGGTCAAGAGATTGATGCAAGAACTTGGAGCTTCAAAGGGAGTCACATCATCATGAAGATCTGTTGTTAATGTATTTTTCTCTAAGATAAAGAAATTTGAGGTGTAAGCCCTTGTTAATGCATTTTTCTCTGAGATAGAGAAATTTGAGGTGTAAGCCCTTGTTAATGCATTTTTCTCTGAGACGGAGAAATTTGAGGTGTAAGCCCTTGTTAATGCATTTTTCTCTGAGACAGAGAAATTTGAGGTGTAAGCCCTTGTTAATGCATTTTTCTATGAGACAAAGAAATTTGAGGTGAAAGCCCTTGTCCATATCTGAGATGGAGATGTGGTTCTTTCGACCCTCTGGGAGTAGCCATGGTGGATGTCATGTTGAGAGACTCCATGACAACATCACATCGAGAGACTCTGTGATGAATCCTTTGTACTTGTGTTTATCCACAAATGGGAGTAGCTATAGTGGATGTCATGTTGAGAGACTCCATGACGACATCACCTTGAGTGACTCTGTGATGGGCACTTGTGTACATGTTTCTTTCCACACATGGGATTAGCCATGGTGAACGTCATGTTGAGTGACTACATGACGATATCACATTGAGTGACTTCATGATGAACTCTTTTCACAAATGGGTGTAGCCATTATGGGTGTCATGTTGAGAGATTTCATGACTTGAATATCTAGAAATATATCTCCCTAGCTAAAAGGGAGTGTTGATGATACATTGTAGCGACGAGAGATTCTTTCTCTCATCAAATAATTAAATATAAATTTAATGAGGCCGACTATTGTGAGAAGTCATCTCATTTCAAAGAGATGCATTGGTTTATGAAGAGGCCGACTTATGATGAAAAGTTGTCTTGCTTGAAGAAGAACTAAATCACCTTGTATATATAGAAGATGTTTCCCTCTCCTATATGATCATTATTATTATTCAAGTGTGTTCGCATATCAGCAGGAGTTCAATTTATATATATAGCAGATTGTTATATTGTTCAAGGAGATCGAATGGAGAAGAAGTTCGATACTTTTCATTGGTTGTGTATTTGCATCATGTGTGGTGCTATTGTCATTACATCATATCGGCCTTGTGATTGGCCTCATTGTAAAGCAAATTGTTGTTCATTATTCAATATATAAGTGATATATTGTTGCTTGGTTTTTCTCCCTCGAGGAGGGTTTTCCCAGGATAAACTCTGTGTTCTTTGTTCACTATGATGCCCATTATTCTATGTTTTTTTTTTCGCTTATTCATTTATGATCCTAAAACTAACAGAGAAGAGTGTGTGGTGGTGTGTGAGTATGGAATGGAGCAGTGAGTTATGGAAAAGAAAAGAGAACTCAGTTAGTGAGGAAGTATGTGTTGCTACAAGGAAGGTCTGGTCTTTGCAAGTTGGTGAAAAGTTTATGTTACAGGAAGTTGTGTTGAAGACTATTTGGGAGAGTGCTCCACATTCATACATTTTTGAAGATTTGATCTTGCAGTTTTGGATTTTGTGTATGTGATATGTGGATGTTGCACTCCTATCTTTTTAGGTCATCAGTCTTGTCGAAGAGGTTTCTAGTAAATGCAAAAGGTTGGAAATTTTGTTGGTTGTCTGGACTAATCTAGAAAATTCTCTATATTTCTTTGCATTGGTGTTTCTACTCCTATGGCTAGGTGAATTTTCTCTTAGTGCTTGTGCAATGTCTCGGTTCAGTTTTCATGTAATGAAGTGTTCTACAAGTTGTTTTGTTAATACATGTTATCTCATGGCTATGCATTATGTGTTTTTGGGATAAAGTATTTTTTTTTGTTTGCTTTGTGGTAGCTATTTGTGTCATAACAGTGTGAAATAAGTATCTAGCAATGTTGTTAGATGTTCATGGAATGTCCCCTTGTGGTTCACACATCAATGCACAATCTCTTTGGTGCCACATATTGTGTTGAGTTGGTTTTTTGGTTAATTTGTGTATGTCTAGTTGACAGGGCTTGTTCTCTTGCTTGTGTTATGTGCTTGGGGGTCTGCACCAACATTTGAGGTTGTGTTAAGATGGTTTTGGGTCTTGACCTTTCTTGTTGAGAATCATATTGAGTAAGTTCAATTGAAAGTATGTTTTTGGGCTGACTAGTAATGTGCTATATGTTTCATCTACACATTTCCTTTTTGCTAACTTGGCATGTTGTGCACCAACATGTTTGTTGTTTAGGACCGCATTAAAAGATGTAATAATTTTTTTTGGTCCTCTCCTTCATATGGATAGGACTGCATTATATTTTGTGGCCGATTTGTTGGAATTATTGCTTGTATTCTATTCTAGCTGACCTAATTGATGTTTTGTGATCTTGCAAAATATATAAATGAAAGATCAAATTAGTTTCAAGTTGAGCAAGAGAGTGTGGTGGTGTGCGAGTATGGAATGAAGCAGTGAGTTGAGAAAAAAAGAAGAGAAATGAGCTTTAACGCCTCAGTCAACAGAGTGTATTGTTGACAAATGTTTTAGTTCCAAATTTTCATTTATCCTACTAGCAGATAGTGAGTCTCTTCAACAGGTCCTTGTAATTTGTATCTTTCCCTAGGTTGTGTGCCTTAGTACTACAAGTCCTTTGTATCTTTCCCTAACGTTGTGTGCCTTAGCCTACAAGTCCTTCTGGGAGTAGTGTTCTTCCTTAGGCAGTGAGCCTTAAAAAAAATAATTTTGTAAGCAATGAGCTTCTATATTGAGAGATTTATCTTCATGGTTTTTCCCTTCTTGGGTTTTCCACGTAAATCTAGTGTTATCTTATGCACATGTGCTCATTTCCTTATCCTTAATTGTTGTTGATTAAATTAAGTGTTATTTTATTCATAATTTTTTGATCTTGCTAGAAGTCTGTATTTGTATATTGTTGAAGGGTTTATGCTCTGGAGGGTTTAATTTTTTATAGATATTGATTCACCCCCACCCCCCTCAATATTTGTGTGTGTCCAACACTTATTTACCTCTTTTCTTGGCATTTCCCTTTTATTTCATTTCTTTTTTTATTATTTATGCATTCACATATCATTATCTACCTTGGTAGAAAGATAGATCAAAGGAGTTAATCCCTAGAATTTAGTTGTTGACACTCGTCCAATAAGGTCTAGTTGATCAAATATCTTAAATTTGCATCACTTTCTATAGAGTATCTAGGAGGTGGAAAGGAAAAATTAATGATCACTCCAAATTATAGTGACCAACTAGGGATCATTGTGGCAACACATATTTCAACAAGATACAAGTATAGTCGATTGATTCTTCTAATTGTGCTTTGACTTTTAAAGATACATAAGTCGAGTTGATTGAGATTGGAAATCACTCTCATGAGAAATTTTCTATGTTTGCATTGTTTGCACCCTTATACTTGGAAGGCCATTCAAGTTTCTCATGTATATTTTACCACAAAAGCATTAGTATTTCATTATTCTAAAATATAGCGCATATGTAAATAGACCATGTCATTAATGGAAAATGAAGTCAATTAAGTTATAACATGTTTGATTTATTCACCAAGTGCAAAAATTTATCATGAGAAAATTATCAATCAAACTGTTAAAACATTTTCCATTAAATTAGTCAAAATTATCATGTATAATTAATGCTCAAGTATTAAGCGTTTTTCCTTAGTCTAAATTACATTGGGACATCATACTTTTAGCAAAAAGGGAAAATATGGAGTTTCAAAATAATCTTGTATAATTAATGTTCAAACACTTCTTAATTAACTCATTTTGTGCATATCCAAAAATGATTGCAATCTACAATAATACATTTTTTTTTAAAATCTTGACCAATTTATATCTTATCTATAATTCTATACGTACATATATACAATATAATATGAACTTTATAAAATTACATTAATTTTTTACACATACAACATAATACAAAACCTTGCAAATGTTTGTATTATGCACATATTAAAAGATAAATTAATAGTGAAGCTTATAATATCTTCCTTGAGAGAGAATTTTTTAGTAATAAAATTTAAATATTCTAAAATTATCTTGATATAAATTATTATACACTGCAACACTTTACATGTCTTTATAAATGTTGGATTATTGCTATATAAATAATGTGATTGTTTAATAAGTTGATCAGGTGAGTTACAAGAGATTTTTAATGGAGGTTGAGGCTATTGGAATGCTTTCTACTCATTCCTCCCCTGATGATCTAATTCAAAACATGAGGTAAAAAAAATTGCATCCTTTTTATTATTTATTTATTTGTATTTTTCTAGATATTAATATTTAATATTTATGTATTTTTATATATTTATTATATAAAAAAACTCATTAAATATATTTATATTTTATGTTTATCATTTTTTAATTTGTATATCTATTGTAATTTTTATAAAATTGAATTTTTAAAAGTAATATAATACATTTTGTAAAAGTTAAAATAAAGTACAAGTTATTAAAATAAGAATTGTATATTTTTAATTATAAAATTAATATATATGAAATAAGAAATAAATACAAATAAAATATAAAACTTTAAAAAAAAAAAAAATGGGAGCCGGAGGGTTGTTGCTAACCCTTGTGCAAGTGGTAGTTCTTGCTCTCACATCCCGGGGGCTTGCATGCCCGTTTGAAGTCTTGTTTTGGATCTATGTCCTGAGGGGAATCATCTGGGGTTAGTCCCATGATGGATTTCCGTTCAACCTTTGGATCAAAACCGTTGACACAGGGGGTGAAGGTTTTCGACAATAATTTATTTGCGCCGGATCAGGAGATGAATGTTTTTGGGTCATCTGGGGGCCCTAAGATCACGAAGATTAATGGATGTTTGGAAAGATGTAAAGAGAGATCGAAACTGGTTATCCCGATGGAGATATTGGCTGATGATATTGAGTATTATTCGAAGCATTCTTTTTATTGCAAGTTTATGGGTTTGAAAGTCTCGCTGTAGTTTTTGGAGTCTTGGGCTCAGAGGACTTGGTTGTCGGAGGGAGAGATGGAAATTAGGCTTCTGGCGAATAATTACTTCATGGTCTCCTTTGATTGCATGAATGATAGGAATAGGATTTTTGAGGGAGGTCCCTATTTTTATAACCAAGTAGGCTTGTTTATGAAGCCATGGCATGTAGGATTCAATCCAACTGAGGAGCTCCCGAATAGGGTCCCAGTTTGGGTTCGGCTACCATGGTTCCCGGTTGAATGTTGGCGTGAGGATGTGCTGCATTTGGTAGCTGCAATGTTTGGTAAACCTGTTGGATCTTCACATCAGATGCAATTTAAAAAGGTAATGACTTTTGCCCGTATCTATGTGGAAATTGATTTAAGCAAACCATTGCCAGATTCTGTGGAAGTGAGTGCAGGATCATATACATGGGTGCAACAGTTGGACTATGAAACTCTTCCTTTTTGATGTCGATTTTGTCACGAATATGGACACTTGCAGCATAGGTGCCCTAGGGCTAAGCTGGTGGTGTCCCAATCCTCTCAACCTCCTTGTAATCTGCCTAGGGTTGATAAGGGGAAGGAGCCTATTCCAGGTGAGGGTACTGGTGAGGATGGATTTATCCCTGTCAAAGCCCGGAATAGGAATCGGGGGCAGAAGAGGACCCTGGGGGATAGGCAAGATGATGACACTTTTAACAGGTTTGAGGTCCTTGACGATCTCATCCATCAGGAAATGAACCCAGGTTTGTTGAATCTGGATTAGGGAACCTTGGGTACAGGAAAAGATGGGCCTTCCTTAGAGGCTATGCAGGTTGTGCTAGATATGAATGCTGGGCAGATGGACACGGATCATCAGTTGATTGACTAGGTTGTGCAGGATCTTGCTATTGGAACTCTAAAGAACGGGGAAGATGGGTCTTCTATACCTATAAAGGCTGGGGTGGAAGTTGGTAAGGGCTCCTTGCCATCTCCTCGTATGGGTATTCTACAAAAGGAACCAAAGAAAGGGGTTGGCGAAAAGAGTTCCAAGTTGGGTAGGAAAAAGGATACTGAAAAGATTAAGGCAATTGGGGAAACTCTGGTGGAGTTAGGGGCAATCAAGACCCTTGATTCACATTTTTCGTGTCCCCAGAAATGATTTTTTTATCATGGAATGTAAGGGGCTTGAACAGTGGCCCTCGAAAAAAAGTTGTTCATGAGTTGGTTAGGAATCATTCTCCGGATGTTCTTTTTCTTTAGGAGACTAAATTATCTGTGGAGAGTATGTTGAAGATGGTACCGAAGTTGTGGAAGTTTGGCGAGTGTCAGTGTATTGGTGCTCATGGTGCTTCTGGGGGGTTAGCTTGTCTATGGAACCCTCAGAGGGTTAGCCCTCTTTGGTGGATGTCTTCTAGATCTTCTATATCCTTGGTGGCCTCTTGCTTTGTGACAGGAGAGTGTATTCTCCTCTCTAATGTGTATGCACCTGTTGAGTTTCAGGGCAAGTAGTTTTTATGGTCTCACCTTCGTTTTGTTCTCAGCCTGGTGCCTTTCCATCAATGGATCTTGGCAAGGGATTTCAATGCTATCGTGGAGCTATCCGAGAAAAGGGGTGGAGTTGCTAGGTTGGAGCCTTCCGCGATGCTTCTGAGGGATTGCATTTCGGATTTAAATCTTATTGATGTTCAACCCAGTAATGGTCATTTCACTTGGAATAATAGGAGGATGGGAGAGGACTGTGTTGCTAAGAGGTTGGATCGGTTCCTGGTCTCCTGTTTTTGGGTTGTAGACTTATGGTCTACCTCCTCTGAGATTTTGTATTGGAGGGGTTCAGACCACTGGCCCATCAAGCTTAATATCATCTCTGCTTGGGTGCCTCGAACTCCCTCTTTCAAGTCTGAGGGACTCTTCTCTCTATAACCAGGTGAATGTGTGGTGGGGGATAGGCAAACCCGCCTTTGGTACATCAATGTATACTTTTTTCAAGCTTCTTCAGTTTGTCAAGTATCAACTTAAAAGATGGAACAGGAGATGTTTTGGTAATATTTTTCATGGAAAGGTTGCCTCTCAAGAAGAGCTGAATAGTATTACACGTTTGATTCGAGAGAATGGGGTGTCTGAGGTTCTTTTAAAAGAGGAGGCTAAGGCTATGAAGATGGTGGAGGAATGCGAATTATGAGAGGATATTTATTGGAAGCAAAAGGCTCGAGTTGAATGGCTACAGGAAGGGGACAAAAACACTGCCTTCTTCTTTAATTCTGTGAGGGCTAGGAGGCATGGTAACTCTATTCCTGTTTTGGTTAATGGCAGGGGGGATTGTCTTGTTTCATTTTAGGAAATTTCTGATGAGGCTTCGCAGTACTTTGCGGCTCTGTTCAGAAAGGATTTGCCAGGGGGTTCGGCTGAGGAGGAACAAGTTCTCTCTTGTATTCCTCATTTGGTCTCCAGGGAGATGAATGAATACTTGATGAGAGAGATTTCTCTAGAGGAGCTAGAGGAGATTGTGTTTCAGATTAAGAAAGGGAAAGCCCCCAACCTCGATGGTTTCCCAATAGAGTTTTTCCAAGAATTATGGGATATCATAAAGTTGGATCTTTTGGAGGTTGTTCAAGAATCCCAGAGAAACAAGCAGATGTCGTGATCTCTTAAAACCACCTTCATTGCCCTCATTCCCAAGTGTGAAGGGGTGGATAGGTTAACTCAGTTTCGATCTATCTCCCTTTGCAACATGGCTTATAAAATTATTTCAAAATTAATGGCCGAGTGGTTGAAGAAGTGGCTTAATGTGTTGATTTCGAAGGAACAAAGTGGATTTGTTGTAGGTCAACAGATCTTGGACGGGGTTGTTATTGCTATTGAGACCATTCATTCCATGGCTAGTTCGTAGGAGAAGGCAATGTTCATTAAGTTGGATATGGCTAAGGCATATGACAGGGTTAGATGGTCTTTCTTGCAGAAAGTCCTGGTTGCTTTTGGATTTTGTGAAGAATGGATCCAATGGGTCATGAGTTGTGTTTCGTCAGTATCCTTCTCGGTGTTGATAAATGGAGATCATTCTGAGATTTTTGGAGCTTCTAGGGGTCTACGTCAGGGGGACCCCCTCTCCCCGTACTTATTTCTTCTTCTTGTAGGTCTTGGGCGGTTGTTGAAAAGAAATGTTTAGTTAGGTTCCATTCAGGGTTGGCGATGGGGTGGAGATTTGCCCTCACAGTCTCACTTACAGTTTGTTGATGATACGACTTTGATGGGAATGGCTACTATCAGAGAGGCTACTTCTTTGAGGTAGGTGTTGGATGTTTACTTGGTGGCTTTAGGGCAAATGATTAATGAGGATAAGTCCATCCTTTTCTTCAATACACCGAACCCCATTCAGAGAAGAATTGCTAATATTTTGAGGTTTCAAATAGGGGCTCTCCTTGTTAATTATTTGGGTATTCCAATTTATGTTGGTCGACTTCCTAAAGGTTCTTGGCAGATTGTTATTGATAAGTTTCAAGCGAAGGTCAATCACTGGACACATAGATGGTTGTCTTTTGTTGGGCGTGTTCAACTTCTTAAGTCTGTTGTTCAGGCTCTCCCTATTTACAGGTGCATGCTTCAGGTGGCGCCGGTGGGATTTCTTAGGGAGTTGGATTCCCTTGAGAGGTAGTTTTTATGGGTTGGTTGCCTGTCATCCTCCAAGTGGAGCCTGGTCAGGTGGGAGGATGTGTGTAGTCCTAAGCAGTATGGTGGTTTGGGTCTTTTCCAATCAACTTTGTTTGGAGTGGCTGTGGCTACTAAGCTATTCTGGAGGTGGTGCGTGGAATAGGATTAGTTGTGGGCCAGGTTACTATCTCACAAGTATCTTCCGGGTATCCCTCGACATGATATCCCTCGGTATCATCTTGGGGGGAAAGGCTCAGTGATTTGGAGCACTCTCCAGAAGGGTGCAAAGCTCATTAAGGATGGCTTATTTTGGATATGCAGAAGGGGTTCTGAAGCTCTTTTTTGGTCGGACTCTTGGGATGGCTTCCCTCCTCTTACCTCTCAGTTTCCTCACCTGCTTCCCTTGAGTCAGAGATTTCTTGAGGCTGGTTGGTCCTGGGTAAGTGACTTCAAATCTTTATCCTTTAATGGTCAGCTGGAGAGGGCATGTTGGAAGGATCCCATTGAGTGGCCTGTTATGGGGATGGAGGACAACAGTGCTGAACTTAATACAATTCTTTGTAGTAGGCGTTGCAGCTCCCTTCTGGAAGAGGATATTCTTGCATGGATACACAATCCTAAGGGGATATACATAGTTGCTTGTGGTTATCAGGTGTTATTGGCTCAAAAGTTGGCTAGGGTGGAGGTTCATTGGTGGAAGCAGGTTTGGAATAAGTTATCGTGGCCAAAATGTAATTGCTTTGTCTGGACTCTGGCATGGAACAGGTGCTTGACTTGGGATAATATCCGTAAGCATGGCTTCTAGGGGCCTTCTGCTTGCGTTCTCTATGGGAAAGAGGAGGAGGATTCCTCACACTTGTTTTTTCGATGCCCCTTTGTTGTCAAACTTTGGCATTGGTGGTGGGGGGTTTGGAAGCAACCTTGTGTCCACGCTTCTTCTTTGGTGGAGTTCTGGGATAGCTTGGGAAGACCTCCATTGAGGGCTTCCTTTTTGCGGGATGTTTGGTATGTTGGTCCTACTTTTCTTCTTTGGCAGACTTGGCTTGAGCGGAATTGTAGGATATTTCATGGTGTGAATTTGGTGGGTCAGCAAGTGTGGTTGTGTATGTTAGGCATGATACAAGAGTCAGTTGCGGCTATGAGTGAAGGGGTGTTCCCCCTGGAGAAAGGGGATGCTGAGTTGGTAGAAAGATTGGGATTGTAGGGGATACATTCTTCCTCTGTTATTTCTAGGAGAGGCAGGCTTGGGAACAAGAGAGTGCAGAGGTTGGGTAGATGGGTTCCCTCGCCGGTAGGTGTTTTGAAGATCAATACTGATGGCTCTTCTAGAGGCAATCCCGGGCTTGCAGGGATTGGTGGGGTAGGTAGGGATTCAGGGGGTTCAGTGATATTTATTTTTTCTATTCATGAGGGGAAGGAGACGATTAACCTTATGGAGGGTATGGCGATTCTTATGCTGTGGAGCGGGCCCTTGCTTTGGGATGGAAAAAGGTTACATGTGAAGTGGATTCACAGATCTTGGTTAACTTGTTGAATGCGAGAGATGTCTGACATTAATTGGAAATTAACCTCGGTGGTACAACAGATTCTTTAGGTTAGTTCTAGGATGGAGGAGGTCTCTTTTGTTCATATCCTGAGAGTGGAATCGGGTTGCTGACTGTTTAGCCAAATGGGCTTCCGAGCAAGGTGTTGGCTGGAAGATTGAGGACTGGGTGCAAGTTTCTCCCGAGTTACGACATGATTTAGATAAGTTTCTTGAGGAGGATAGAAGGATTCTTGAAGATAGTTGAGTTTGTTCTTGGGTTTTGGTGTTGCTTCCTTGGGCTTTTGAGGCTTGGTTCCTCTATTTTGTTTGTAATGTTCTCTTCTGATTTTCAATAAAGTTTTTACCCCTTTTTATAAAAAAAAAAATAATAAAAAAATAAAAAATATATATATATTTTTTATATATATATATATATATATATATATATATATTCATTTTGCTAAAACTAGTTTTAGCATTCCATTTTGATTGGAAATGTACAAAATTATTCTTTTGGAACGAAATTTGAAAGAGTTGTTTTCATTAAATAAAATGATTTGTCATGTAGGTTATTTTTTCACATTGTGTCATAGACAATGAATTGTATGTTGTAGCCCATGGATTTGAATTATAAATTATCATATTTCAAACATCTTTTAATATAAATGATAATGCATTTTGTAATGTTTTAACCATCAGCTTGAATCTAAAACTTCTAAATGTGGATGGTATAACCATTAGTCTTGGTATAATAATTGGATTAAATATAAATTTATAAATTTCTTAAAAATAATTATGATGAAGTTTAGTTAACGTTAATAATAAAATTGGTTGATGTTGTTAGTAGTTTTTGTCATGGAATTATAGTGGAGGGGGCATATTTTAACTATAACTAGTGATTAAATGTTTTGATTTCAATCAAACATAATTTAATTTTTTCTTTTCATATAGTATATTTTACCATTTTAGTTTATGTATATAAATTTTTTTATACCAAGTAAACAAATCAATTATATAAAATCATTTTTATATTCAAGTTACACATAGGAATGTTAACAATATTTTTTAAAAATAGACACTAAAAATCTATCCCAAAAGATAAGATAGCAATAATGACCTTTACTGTTTGAATGAGATGGCCAAGGCACCACAAATGTGTAGGTCTCTTTTTTTTCTTTAATGTTAGTATAACTACTAAATTAGTTGTAAGAACATCTACTATGTTTTTTATTAAGGAACAAACAGGTTTTGAAGGGGACCCGAAACCCTTAATAGTAATAGAGAGATAGATATAGCCTTAAAAGTGTCCAATCAAAAAATAGAACACTCCCCACAAAGAAGAAAATAAAGGAAACCAAGGCAGCACAACAAAAACCATCAAAAAACCACAAAAGATCTAGCCGCTAGGCCAGATTCCTGAGAATCTCTACCGCCTCCTGCTCTAGCTTGTTCATGTTGATAGCAAATTTTTTAATTTCTTGGATGTTCACAAGTACCTGATCTGCCTTCTTCAGATTCGCTCTAATTTTGTTGCTTGAAACTCCACCTTCCAGTTGGCTTTCCTCTTTCTCAACATCCACGAACACAATCGTCCTGACCTGATAAGCATTTTCCAAATTCTCCACCATCGTGTTCATGGTCTTTACAGTAGAATTTAAAATTTTGTGGCTCATAATAAGCACCTTGTGGAGGGAGTCTTTTATGTTCCTCATATTTTTCTCCAGCTCAGACAGCTTTGCATCATGGTTGCTTTTGAACTGTTGTAAGTCCACCACCATTTTCTTAAGACACTCCACCATGTATTTCTTCTCATCATCTGTCCATAAATCAATGGCCTTAACGTTGTCTCTATTTTGATTTTCATCATCCTTCTCAATCTTAATGTTCATTGCTCTCTGGTTCAGCTTAATTTCCTTAATCTCAAAGAAAACCCATCTAATTAACCTGAAAAAATCCACAGACCCATTACGAGCAATAGCCAGAATATCATCGGGGAATTCTCGTTCATCTTTGAAATAATGATCCTCCGCCTTCAGATCCCTAGGAAAGCGGGGCCTCTCCTCTCTGTCAGTTGTAGGGTAACTGGAATTATCAGAAGAAGGGGTCGACTGCGAATCCTCCCCACTAATTTCACAAGAAGAGTCCTCTGATACCTTTCTTTCCCTTTCTTCTGGGAAGAGACACTATATTTCCTTTTCCCCTTAACAACAACCCTATCTTTAGAGGAAGGGGTCTGGTGGGACAGAGCCAACATAGCTTTAAAATGATCATTAATTAACACAAGTAGGATTTCATGGAGAATGAAATGCCTAATAGGATTTTGTCTATGGTTCCTTAGGCTAGCATTCAGAGAAGAAGTGAGATATAAAGGGAGAGAAACCCTAACCTGATGCCTGAAATGGTTGAGAAGTACGAAATGGTACCCAAAGAGCCTAGTGTAGCAGCCATCGAGGGTAACATACTCCATCAACACATTCAACACCTTCCTCCAATGCAAAACAATCCTCACAGAGTCATAATAGCTTTTAGTTGCCCTTCGCAAGTCCTCCTTCTCCTTCTCAGACTTAGGAAATTTTTGGACTACCTGGTCAGAGAGCTTTCTATCTCTATAGAATTTGATACCCTCCATAGGAAGCCTTGTAACCTCAACAATAAGCTGCTCATTAATGACCACCTTTCTCCCAAATAGAATTATCTCGCCATCATCCCAACCCTTGGCGAAACACTTGGTAACATCTAGATCCCAACCATGAATTTTTTCAATAAAAATAGTGATCTCACCCTTCTCCATCCTCTCCCAAAGCTTGGAGTTATTTCTTATGGTCTCACAATCCGTCGGCTCCACCCTGCGACTCTCACCACTCATGTTGGTAACCTTGCTGGTTTTTTTAGAATTACCCAAAAGACCAAAAGAACTAGCCTTCGTAATGCCCAGAAAGCATGTGAAGCTCAAATCATTTGAATGAAAAGTATTAAAATTACACATCAGCTAGCAACGAGTAATAATTGATCCGCAGTCCCAAGACTACATGACATGACACTTTTTCATCATTCATTGGTAGGGGGAATTTGCACCTTCCCGTGGTTGCAGTCATACATGATAAGGGTAGCGACATCAACCTCCAACTCGTCACTCCTCTGCCAGCTCAACTTTTCCTTTGCATGAACCCCCTTGTTGGAAAAAAATTCTACCACCGTATTAATTTCCCTAAAAGCATGAGAAATATAACACTTTTCAAATTTACTAATAATCTCGTTAGAAATGTTTATCCAATTTTCTATAGACCAAGAGGGTTTTGAAGACCCTTAATACATTGAATAATATTATTCGAATCCCCTTCAATCCAGACATTTTAAAAGTTCAACTGACTAGTCAGATTCAAAACTTGAAAAGCCCCAATAGTTTTAGCCATATGGTTAGTTTGAGTTCCCAAGGGGAGAGCCACCACGGAAATGAAACAACCATTCTCATCCCTAATCATACCCCCACACCCGGTAGGCCCAGGATTTCCCTTGGCCACCCCATCAAAATTGATTTTAACCTAGCCAGGAGGAGGTAGACTCCAAAAAATACCATCTCTAGGTCCCTTGGTAGACTTAATACAATTGGATATATCAACGTTAATCTTCCAAGCATCAACCATTCTAAGTTCATACTCTTGAAAGCTATCCATTCCCTTAGTATTGATCTTATTGTTGAGCAGATTGAAATTCTCTCTCACAACCCTAATGATCTTGCCAAAAACAACTTCCTCCGACATAGCCATATCCCTAAAGATTTTGTTATTACACTCTTTCCGAATGCCCTAGGAAAGGTGGGGGAAGACATAGCTCCAAAGCAGATTCAACACACAGTTGCTTGAAGGGGCCTTCCACTAATTATAAAAATCTAGGATAGTTCTAGGAAAAACCCAGCTGAGAACCCACAACTGCAAAATCCTGCACCAAATAGTATAGGCAAAAGGATAATGGAGAAATAGATGTGACGAAGACTTCGCCTCCGCACAACAAAGGTAACATTTGTTAGGAAAAGAGAAACCATGTTTTCAAAGATTGCCATTAGTCAACAATTTATTCTGAAAGAGGGTCCAAACAAAGATGTTAACTTTAGGAATTAAGTTGTGCACCCAGGCCTTCGCCCAAACAGGGTAGGATAAGGCCAAATAACAAGAATCCACAACAGAAGAAACATAGTAACTCCCTAAAGAGGTCAAATTCCAAACCAAAGAATCCTCTGGCCTTGCAATCTGAGCACAACAAAATTGAGGAGAAGCTACAAAGGAAGAAGATCCTGACTTATAGAAGAAATATCAACCCACTAATTATCTCTCCAGTAATCCCTAACCAAGATACCAAACCTATTTTTGCAAACCTCCATGTGGTACCTAAAGAGAGGATTATTACACAGGCTATCATTTCCAATCCACGGGTCTTCCCAAAACAAGATTTTCTTGCCATCTCCAAGTTTCCAAGAAACTCCTTTACCAACAAGGTCCCTAGCCTTAATGACATTGTTCCACAGGGTAGAACCATGGGGGAGATTATGAGACCTAAGAAAGTCTTTGAAGGAGTCAACCCCCTCAAGTATTTGTTGTGCCAGATAGAGTTCCATTCACAACTGTCAGCATGTGATCTCCAAACCTGTTTAGCTAGAAGAGCCTTATTGAACACTCCAATGCTCCTCAAACCAAGACCCCCATACTTTTTAGGTTTGCACACATTCTCCCAAGCCACCAACGAAATCCTGTTCTTCTCCTCAATCCCCAACCAAAGGAAACTTTTTTGAATCTTTTCTATGATTTCAGCAAACTTGGCAGGAATCTTAAACAAGCTAAGGGCATAGACATGTAAATTTTGAAGAGAAGCCTTGAGTAATAAAACCTTACTAGCTTGACTCAAAATGGCTCCCTTCTAGCCAGCTAACTTCCGATTGAAACTATCCACAAGAGAAGTCCAAAATGAATCTGGAGGTTTAGAACCCAAAGGAAGGCCCAAATAAGTGGAAGGAAGGAACAAACAACACAGCCTAAGATGTTCGCAATCTTCCTTTTCCTATGCTCAAGGGTATTGAAAAAGAAAAGAGAACTTTTCATCTTGTTGACTTTTTTCCCAGAACCTTCCTCATAAAAGCACAAGAGAGCTCTTCAAGATTCTGGCTTCTCCAATAGTAGAACTACCCAAAAGAATTGTATCGTCCACAAATTGTTGATGTGAATAGGCCAGGTTTTCCAAAGACGATTTTAACCCTTTCAAGCTTCCATCAATAACCTTCTTGTACATGAGCCTTCCCAAACATTCTGCCATAAGAGTAAAGAGAATAGGAGACAGGATCTCCTTGTCTGACTCCTCTCGACACTTTGAAGAAGCGGGAAGGGGAACCATTGATAATGATAGAGGTAATAGTAGTAGAGATCATTTCCCAGATCAACTACAGAAACCTTTTCAAGAAACCAAAGGATTTTAAAACTTTGATAAAAAACTCCCACTCCACCCTGTCATAGGCCTTGGACATGTCCAACTTAAGTAGGAAGCCTTGGATTTTGGAAGCTTCAAGAGAATGAATATTCTTATGAACCGTAATAATGAATTCCAAAATTTGTCTACCAGGAACAAAACCACTCTGCTGGGGAGATATCAACAAAGGAAGAATCCCAAGAAGCCTAGTAGTAACCACTTTAGATATAATTTTATAAAAAGAGTTGCATAACCTAATAGGCCAGAATATATCAAAAGCATCAGCACTAGGGGTCTTGGGAATGAGAACAATGAAGGTAGCATTAAGCTCTTTCAACAACTTCCTGGATCCAAAAAAATCCTTGACAACATTAACCACATCATCAGCCACGATTTCCCAAAAGACTTGGAAAAAGAACATGGGGAATCCATCGGGCCCAGGGGCCTTATTCCCTTCAAAAGAAAAAATAGCCTTTCTGACCTCATCCAAAGAGGGGATAGCAGTAAGAAGTCTATTTTGATGCTCATTCAGAATATTAGGGATAGACTCAATGAGCGTTTGCTGAGCATTCACATCCAATCCCTCTTTTGAAGAAAGGAGGTTCTCAAAGAACTGGATAGCCTCATTCCTTATCTCATCCTCCTCTATTTTAACACCACTCTTCATAATATGGGTAATACGGTTGGATGCCCTGTGTTTCATTGTGGTCAAATGGAAAAACCTGGTATTCTTATCCCCAGCAGAAAGCCAGACCAATCTGGATCTCTGTTTCCAATATTCCTTTTCTTTTGAAATAATGTTGTGATATTTGGTAAGGATAAAATTTTCCTTAGATAAAAGATCACTCACATAACCATCTTTCTAAATATGATCCTGAATATCCTTTAAATCATTCTAAATTTCAGACTTAGTAGCAAAAATATTCCCAAAAACCTCCTTATTCCAAATTCTAACTTTAGTTTTGACCTCTCCAAGCTTCTTAGCAACTCTAAACATAGCAGTCCCATTAACACTTATATTCCACCACTCTTGAATACAATAAAAAAATATTAGGGTGCAATAGCCACATTCTTTCAAATCTAAAGGGAAAATTTCTCTTACCTAACAAAAAATCGGCCACAAAACTTATAGGGAAATGGTTCGAACCAATTCTGGAAAGAGCATTTAGAGAACAGGAATAACCCTTCAACCAGTTATCTGAGATAAGGGCCCTATCGAGCCGAACTTGGATAAGGTCATTCCCAACCCTCCTATTAGTCCAGGTATAAGTAGCTCCCTTGAGGTCCACATCATGCAAACATTGGGAGTTGATGAAATCCATCATATCCAGTTTATTGTCCATCTATATTTGAGAGCCCCCAAATTTTTCTGACTCCCTCAACGACGTATTAAAATCCCCCATGATAATCTAGTTATCATTGGGAAAGCATAACCTAAAAGATTCAAGTCTTTTCCAAAAAATCCTAGCAGATTTATTATTGGGAGCATAGATATTAGACAAAATATAGCTAAAATCATCTTTGATATGCTTGAATTTGGTGGCCACATGATTGGCATCTTCCCAAATTGGGGTGCCTGCGAGATGATCCCGATTCCAAAAAGTGACTAAATCTCCAAAAGCAACCTCCGAACTTCTCCCTTGCACACCTCCATTCTTGAAGATCTTAATATTTTCCACCCTCTCTTTAGGAATCTTGGATTCCTGAACAATTAAAATATCAGGTTTGTGGTCCCTAGCAAAATTGTACAAAATCTCTTGCTTATGGGAACTGTTTAGCCCCTGAATATTCCATGACATAAACTTCAATTCTGTGATGGAGTATTGCTTCTACAGAGATCCGAGATGGTTCTTTGAACCCCATCCACAATATTTTGGATGCATTCCTGTTCTCTATGCCATTTTGTTGATTTTCTACCTGAACTTCTCTGGGTTCCAACATTCGATCTTGATTTGGTTCTTATAGTAACCCCCACTGTATTGTTTCCTTTTTTACTTTTCTTCTTCTCAACTCTAGTATATGAATTGTCCTCATCAAGATCCAGGTCCTCAAGACCCATGAAGTCTTGCCCATCCATAAATTCATATACAGTAGCAACTTTATTCAACAAAGAATACCCCAAAATAGTCCTCCCCTTGCAGGTATCCCCTGAATTCCCAAAAGTGGATTTAACAATCTCTTGGGAGCTTTGAGAGCCAACTCGAAAAGCAAAATAGGGGATCTTTTCCCCACTCTCCTCTGAACCTTCCTCACTACTTGCCTTACTTTGACCACAAACATAAGTGTCCTCCGAGCCATCAGCTACCGAATCTGGAACCCATTTTTATAAGTTCAAAATTTCATTATGCTTAACATCCTCCCCCTGGGAACCCTTTGAGCTCGAGTCTATAGTTGCTCTGTTGGGATCATTTGCATCTCCCTCAGGATCTACAAAGATAACATTATCTTTACGAGGTTCATCTGCTTTAATAGCTTCCATGTTGGGGATTCGACTGTCCACACTATTTCCCTGGCCATCCCTATGTACTATCTTCTCCCCTCTGATCCCTTCCTCTTGGGATTTCTCCTCTCTAGACCCATCCTCTTGGGATTTCTCCCCCATTTTAGCCTTCCATATCTTGGTCTCCTTAGGAGTCGTCTTAACCTCAGGCTTCATTATTTTATTTGGACATTTCCTCACCCAATACCCAAAATTTTTACAAGTAAAGCACACAAAAGGGAGAGTCTCAAACTCAACCGGTTGAGCCCACTTACCAAGTTTAGACATAATTTCAATCGATGATGACAGATCCGAAGATTGGGTTATCCCCATGCAGATTCTAGCAAACACCAACCTCTTTCTAGATGAAGTCATAGCATCTATGGATAATAGCTCCCCAAAGGAACTGGCTATACCCCTGAAAACATCCTCGTTCCAATATTCCATTGGTAAACCTAATAGATGAACCCAAACAGGCACCGCCTCAAATGAAGCATCTGAGAAATCCATCTTCGGGGACCACTTCTTGATAGCCAAAGATGACTTGCCAATGACCCAAGGGCCACCACAGAGAACTACAATCTTATCCTCTTCGCAGGAAAAGGTAAAGGAGAAGAAGCCCTTGGGCAACGCCGCTACCTCAACTTGAACTTTGACTCTCCATTTCTTCTTAACAAAGTCCCTGACAACTTCAATATTTGGTTGTGGACCCATAAATTTCCCCACCAGTGATGAAGCCATTAAAGAGATGTTATGATCAATAACTGGATTAGGAACCAAAATAGCATACTTCCCATTCCCAAGGGACGACATGTTGCTTACCGAAGGAAAAATAGATTTACCAACAGGATTAGTTCCAAACAGCGAGACCCACTTTTTGTTTGATTCCTCACATGAGGGATCCCTCAAAGAAGTTTCCACACCGTGGTTTCCAAGGCACTCGGACCCACAAATTCCATCCTTCGAAGAGGAGCTAGAAGATAACTTACCTTCAAAAGACACCTTTCCACTTGGGTCCCCTCGTTTCTCCAAGCCCCAGTCCTCAAAAGCCGCTCCCTCCTACCAGTCGCCTGCATTTTCTCCTACCACATCCCCGAAAAGTCCAACACCCGGCCCAACTCCAACTGCCTTCGAACCAAATACCTGTTGCCGACCAAAAAAATCAAATCCTTTTTCTTGCTCCGCCATTTTTTCCGCATACATCTACTATGTTATTGTTTGTAGATCTTCTCATTATATATTAAGAATCTTAATGAAACAAAGAACTAACTTACATTTGTTCTTCCTGTTATTTTGAGCTTTGTAACGCACTAGCCCTTTCGTGAAGTAAAAATTTCTTAATTTTACACCAAAAAATAAGATAATGAGTAACTTGCCATTGTAATAAAAAATTTCCTTTTCTTTTTATTGAAAACATCACAACATGATACAATATATTTCAAAAAATAATCTTTCATTTTCAAGTAAACATTAGAGTAAGAGGACATACAAGTACAATCATAGCTCATGGAGCTTTTGAACAAATAATAGTAAGAAGGTCCAGGAATCCACCTTTTAAATCTTAGTACTTTAGTAGCCTACTGTGGAGGAGAAACATCACTCGGGCACTTTTCTGCCAACCACAGACTTGTAATGCAGTCCCCCGCACATCTATCATTCGATAGATGCCCCTCCCTTCGACGAAGAGATTGGTAGGGTAACCAATACTGTTAACCAACTGAGCATACTAGTGTGTCCTACATAACTAGATCCTTTTCAATATGACATCCTTAGATCTAGAATGTAATATGAGATCACGGTGAACTGACAGTGTAATCATCACACAATCTAAGTGGATGTTTTGTACATTACACTACTTTGGCCAAAGTGTTTCATACAATATTTCTACTGAGGGTCATCTATCACATACACTATTCAGGGTTGATTTGACTTAGGGCTATCTTATACTACGCATAGGTTTTTTCCTCCAGTGGATAATCTGTATCCCAAACATCCTACAACATACTAAACTACTAGAAATGAATTAGCATAACAAGTATTTCACAAGTTCCCTCCTATACTGGAAATATTTATCCTAGGAGTACCACAAGCTCTTCTAAGTTAACCTAATAACTTAAGTTGTGGATCTTTACTTGACTCATGCCTTCATTTCAATCCTAGTATATAGTAACTAATGCAATTGTATTCTCCTTATATGGAGATCATACAAACAATGTAGAATACAACTAGTATGCATCTTTATCTTTAAACATTTCACTTCCTATGCACAAACATAAATATAGTTCATGAAGCAATACACTTCCTATGCACAAACATAATTATAGTTGCAGAAGCAATTCACTATCTATTCACAAATAGTAAGTACAATTCCAGAAGTATTAAAGAATAACTATTGAAATGGATAGTAGAAGAATATAACATACCTGTGGTTTTCTTTTCCATAGATTTTTGATGACACAGCCTTCACTCTCAGTAAATTCCATCACCTCAGACAATAGACAATTTCCTCTCAAGACTCTACTTTTCCTTACACAGAATTAGATACTCAAAACTGATAATTACATAGAGGTAATTAACAACAAACGTGTGTTCTGGTATAACATGCCTTCCCAAATGGACATTGAGAAATAGATAATCAAACTGATGATTGTTTACAGCTAGTAAAATATATGAAGCTCTGATATCTCAATAATGGAAGATGGAAATTATGATTTCAAACTCAACTCATAGAGAAATGCGTATTTCACAATATATGAAAGAATGCGTATTTCACAAAATAAGAGTGAATTCTCAACAAAAGTAAGTGTAAACAATGAAGGTTGGACGACTATTTATAGAGCCTCAACCCCAACAATTTCCTTCTAAAAAGGCATGTGGTTTGCCACCACAAAAATATGAAATATTCAACCCAATATGTGGCACATTTTCTCTCCCTTAGTTTCAACATGGTGGGTTGACCTCCAGTAATTGACAAAAAAATGGAGACTAATTCCATTGCACATAGTGAATTTAAATCAATTGACACCTACAGGTTCATTTCCTAGATGTGGCGCCAATTTCATAATATGGCGGGTAAAATAATCATTGAGAAAAATTCCTTTGATAATTTGTGCACACATAGCCTATTAACCAGGCTGAATCGACAAAGCTCTCAACTGCATTGCACTTTTCCAGAGACTTGGTCAAATAATCAATGCTTATGTGTTTTGCGCACATAATACCAAGGCGCACGACTTCTTCAAGCATCGTTTGTTTCATATTTTGGTTGCTAGAGAATATCAATATATTATATCGATTCAAATATTAATTTGTTTCCATGTTCAAATGATAAGCAATATAAATATTTCGATTTGCATAAGATTGGATAATAAATTATTTCAATTTCCATTGTCAATGATAAATATTTCAGTTTATTCGATTTCCCCCTATGAGATTTTAATATTTAAATACCTCGTATACCAAATAATATATATGTTTGTTTGTGTATAAGTTTACAATAATATATATATATATCCACTATAAACACTAGCTTGAATCTAAAACTTATAAATGTGGATGGTATAATCATTAGTCTTGGTATAATAATTGGATTAAATATAAATTTATAAATTACTTAAAAATAATTATGATGAAGTTTAGTTAATGTTAATAATAAAATTGGTTGTTATTAGTTTTTGTCATGGAATTGTAGTGGAGGGGGCATATTTTAACTATAAATAGTGATTAAATGTTTTAATTTCAATCAAACAAAATTTAATTTTTTCTTTTCATATAGTCTATTTTACCGTTTTAGTTTATGCATATAAACTTTTTTTATCCCAAGTAAACAAACCAGCTATATAAAATCATTTTTATATTCAAGTTACACATAGGAATGCTAACAATAATTTCTTAAAATAGACACTAAAAATCTATCCCAAAAGATAAGATAACAATAATGACCTTTACTGTTTGAATGAGATGGCCAAGGCACTACAAACGCGTAGGTCTCTTTTATGTCTTTAATGTTAGTAGAACTACTATATTAGTTGTAAGAACATCTACTATATTATTGTTTGCAGGTCTTCTCATTATATATTAAGAATCTTAATGTAACAAAGAACTAACTTACATTTGTTATTCCTATCATTTTGTGCTTTGTAACACACTAACCCTTTTGTGAAGTAAAAATTCTTAATTTTACACCAAGAAATAAGATAACGAGTAACTTGCCATTGTAATAAAAAAATTCCTTTTCTTTTTATTGAAAACATCACAACATGATACAGTATATTTCAACAAATAATCTTTTCATTTTCAAGTAAACATCAGAGTAAGAAGACATGCAAGTGCAATCATCGCTCATGGAGCTTTTGAACAAATAGTAGTAAGAAGTTCTAGGATTACGCCTTTCAAATCTTGGTACTTCAGTAGCCTGTTGTGGAGAAGAAACATCACTCAGGTGCTTTTCCGCCAACCACAAACTTATAATGCAGTCCCTTGCATATGTATCATTCAATAGATGGCCCTCCCTTCGACGAAGAGATTGGTAGGGTAACCAATACTGTTAACCAACTGAGGATACTGGTGTGTCCTACATAACTAGATCATGTGTAATACGACATCCCTCGATCTAGAATGTAATATAGGATCACGGTGAATTGACAGTGTAATCATCACAAAGTCTAAGTGGATGTTTTTTACATTACACTACTTTAGCCAAAGTGTTTCATACAATATTTCTACTGAGGGTCATCTATCACATACACTATTTAGGGTTGATTTGACTTAGGGCTATCTTACACTATGCATAGGTTTTGTCCTTCAGTGGATAATCTGTCTCCCTGACATCCTACAACATACTAAACTACTAGAAATGAATTAGCATAACAAGTATTTCAAAAGTTCCCTCGTATACTAGAAATCTTTATCCTAAGAGTACCACAAGCTCTTCTAAGTTAACCTAATAACTAAAGCTATGGATCTTTACTTGACACATGCCTTCATTTCAATCCTAGTATATAGTAACTAATGCAACCGTATTCTCCTTATATGGAGATCATACAAACAATGCAAAATACAACTAGTATGCATCTTTATCTTTAAACATTTCACTTCCTATGCACAAACAAAAATATAGTTCATGAAGCAATTCACTTCCTATGCACAAATAGAATTACAGTTCCAGAAGTAATTCACTATCTATGCACAAACAGTAAGTATAATTCCAAAAGTATTAAAGAATAACTATTGAAATGGATAGTAGAAGAATATCACATGCCTGTGGTTTGCTTTTCCACAAAATGTTGATGACACAACCTTCACTCTCAGCAAATTCCAGTGCCTCAGACAATAGACAATTTCTTGTCAAGACTCCACTTTTCCTTACACATAATTAGATACTCAGAACTAATAATTACACAGAGGTAATTAATAGCAAACGTACATGTTCTGGTATAACACGCCTTCCCAAATGGACACTCAAAAATATATAATCAAACCAGTGATTGTTTACAACTGGTAAAATATATGAAGCTCTGATATCTCAATAATGGAAGATGGAAATTATGATTTCAAACTCAACTCACAGAGAAATGCGTATATTAGAAAATAAGAGTGAATTCTCTACAAAAGTAAATGTAAACAATGAAGGTTGGACGGCTATTTATAGAGCCTCAACCCCAACAATTTCCTTCTAAAAAGGCATGTGGTTTGCCACCACGGAAATATGAAATATTCAACCCAATATGTGGCGCATTTTCTCTCCCTTAGTTTCAACATGGTGAGTCGTCCTCCAGTAATTGATAGCAAAATGGAGACTAATTCCATTGCACATAGTGAATTTAAATCAATTGACATCTACAGGTTCATTTCCTAGATGTGGCGCCAATTTCATAATATGGCGGGGTAAGATAGTCACTAAGAAAAATTCTTTTGATAATTTATGCACACAGCCTATTAACCAGGCTAAATCAACAGAGCTCTCAACTACGTTGCACTTTTCCAGAAACTTGGTCAAATAATCAATGCTTATGTGTTTTGTGCGCATAATACCAAGGCGCGTGACTTCTTCAAGCATCGTTTGTTTCATATTTTGGTTGCCAAAGAATATCAATATACTATATTGATTCAAATATTAATTTGTTTCCATGTTCACATGATAAGCAACAAAAATATTTCGATTTGCATAAGATTGGATAATAAATTATTTCAATTTCCATTGTCAATGATAAATATTCGAATTTATTCGATTTCCATAGTTTGATGATTAATATTCAATTGAATATGAAATAATTTGATTCCCATAGTTAAAAGATTAATATCAAATCAATATGGGAAATAAGTTTGATTTCCCCCTATGAGATTTTAATATTTAAATACCTCGTATACCAAATAATATATGTGTGTGTATTATTTTACAATTATATATAAATATATAAATATATAAATATATATATATATATATCCCACTATAAACATTGGCTTGAATCTAAAACTTATAAATGTGGATGGTATAACCATTAGTCTTGGTATAATAACTGGATTAAGTATAAATTTATAAATTACTTAAGAATAATTATGATGAAGTTTAGTTAATGTTAATAATAGAATTGGTTGATGTTGTTATTAGTTTTTGTCATGGAATTATATTGGACATGGCATATTTTAACTATAACTAGTGATTAAATGTTTTAATTTCAATCAAACAAAATTTATTTTTTTCTTTTCATATAGTCTAATTTATTGTTTTAGTTTATGTATATAAACTTTTTTATACCAAGTAAACAAATCAGTTATATAAAATCATTTTTATATTCAAGTTACACATAGGAATGCTGACAATAATTTCTTAAAATAGACACTAAAAATCTGTCCCAAAAGATAAGATAGCAATAATGACCTTTACTGTTTGAATGAGATGGCCAAGGCACTACAAATGTGTAGGTCTCTTTTTTGTCTTTAATGTTAGTAGAACTACTATATTAGTTGTAAGAACATCTACTATGTTATTGTTTGCATATCTTCTCATTATATATTAAGTATCTTAATGTAACAAAGAACTAACTTACATTTTTTATTCTTGTCATTTTGTGCTTTGTAACACACTAACCCTTTCGTGAAGTAAAAATTTCTTAATTTTACACCAACAAATAAGATAACGAGTAACTTGCCATTGTAATAAAAAATTTCCTTTTCTTTTTATTGAAAACATCACAACATGATACAATATATTTCAACAAATAATCTTTTCATTTTCAAGTAAACATCAGAGTAAGAAGACATGCAAGTACAATCATAGCTCATGGAGCTTTTGAACAAATAGTAGTAAGAAGTTCTAGGATTACACCTTTCAAATCTTGGTACTTCAGTAGCCTGCTATGGAGGAGAAACATCACTCGGGTGCTTTTTTGCCAACCAGGGACTTATAATGCGGTCCCCCACACATCTATCATTCGATAGATGGCCCTCCCTTCACAAAAGAGATTGGTAGGGTAACTGATATTATTAACCAATTGGGCATAGTGGTGTGTCCTACATAACTAGATCATGTGCAATACAACATCCCTCGATCTAGAATGTAATACGGGATCACGGTGAACTGACAGTGTAATCATCGCACAATCTAAGTGGATGTTTTGTACATTACACTACTTTGGCCAAAGTGTTTCATACAATATTTTTACTGAGAGTCATCTATCACATACACTATTCAGGGTGAATTTGACTTAGGGCTATCTTACACTACGCATAGGTTTTGTCCTTCAACGGATAATCTGTATCCTAGATACTAAACTACTAAAAATGAATTAGCATAACAAGTATTTCACAAGTTCCCTCCTATACTAGAAATCTTTATCCTAGGAGTACCACAAGCTCTTCTAAGTTAACCTAATAACTTAAGTTGTGGATCTTTACTTGACCCATCCCTTCATTTCAATCCTAGTATATAGTAACTAATGCAACCGTATTCTCCTTATATGGAGATCATACAAACAATGCAAAATACAACTATTATGCATCTTTATCTTTAAACATTTCACTTCCTATGCACAAATAGAAATACAATTCATGAAGCAATTCACTTCCTATGCACAAATAGAAATACATTTCATGAAGCAATTCACTTCCTATGCACAAACAAAATTACGATTCCAACAATTCACTATCTATATACAAACAGTAAGTACAATTCCAGAAGTATTAAAGAATAACTATTGAAATGGATAGTAGAAGAATATCACATGCTTGTGGTTTTGTTTTCCACAGAATTTTGATGACATAGCCTTCACTCAGCAAATTCCAATGCCTTAGACAATAAACAATTTCCTCTCAAGACTCCACTTTTCCTTACACAGAATTAGATACTCAGAATTGATAATTACACAGAGGTAATTAACAGTAGAAGTGTGTTATGGTATAACACACCTTCCCAAATGGCCACTCAGAAATAGATAAGCAAACTAGTGATTGTTTGCAGCTGGTAAAATATATGAAGCTCTAATATCTCAATAATGGAAGATGGAAATTATGATTTGCATCTCAACTCACATAGAAATGTGTATTTCAGAATATATGAGAATGCGTATTTCAGAAAATAAGAGTGAATGCTCAACAAAAGTAAGTGTAAACAATGAAGGTTGGATGGCTATTCATAGAGCCTTAGCCCCAACAATTTCCTTTTAAAAAGGCATGTGGTTTGCCACCATAGAAATATGAAATATTCAACCTAGTATGTGGCACATTTTCTCTCCCTTAGTTTCAACATGGTGAGTCGGCCTCCATTAATTGATAACAAAATGGAGACTAATTCCATTGCACATGGTGAATTTAAATCAATTGACACCTACAGGTTCATTTCCCAGATGTGGTGCCAATTTCATAATATGGCGGGTAAGATAATCACTAAGAAAAATTATTTTGATAATTTATGCACATAGCCTATTAACCAGGCTGAATCGACAGAGCTCTCAACTGCATTGCACTTTTCCAGAGACTTGGTCAAATAATCAATGCTTCTGTGTTTTGCACGCATAATACCAGGGTGTGCGACTTCTTCAAGCATAGTTTGTTTCATATTTTGGTTGCCAGAGAATATCGATATACTATATCGATTCAAATATTAATTTGTTTCCATGCTCAAATGATAAGCAACAAAAATATTTTGATTTGCATAAGATTGGATAATAAATTATTTCAATTTCCATTGTCAATGATAAATAGTTGAATTTATTCAATTTCCATAGTTTGATGATTAATATTCAATTGAATATGAAATAATTTGATTCCCATAGTTAAAATATTAATATCAAATCAATATGGGAAATAATTCAATTTCCCCCTATGAGATTTTAATATTTAAATACCCCATATACCAAATTATATATATATATATATATGTGTGTGTGTGTGTTATTTTACAATATTATATATATATATATATATATATATATATCCCACTATAAACATATCGTAAGCCAGTCATCATATCCGATATGTATATATATACATATATATGTATATGTAAATTTGTTAGGCAATAATAATATAATATTATTAATATCCGCATAATATAGGTTGTGTGCATATATACATGTATATACCTGTATATACCTCTATGTACATGTATGTGTAGGTATACCATATCGATGCATCTATGTGAGCATATCCATTTTCCAACATACGCTTGTATCGATATGTATATACATATGGATACATGTATATACTATATATATGTATATATGTCCACTCCCTATTCACTTACATCCATTTGTGTTACCATCATAATGATTGTAATACCACAAGACATATACACAAATAAATATCACTCATAAAAGCATAAAGAAGTAGACAAGACTCCTAATGCCAATATACAAGCTACAAATGACTTATCTAAAACCAACATAACTAACTTAGTTCACTCAATCTAAGGTGATGTGTGTGTATGCTCAAATAATTCACTTTACCGGTTAACCGACCAAGCTCCTCTCCTGAGTGATATTTCCCCTCCGCCTGGAGGAATGGTTCACATACCTGCATCCACTGGCATAATCTCATGACAGTCACATGTTCATAACATTAGCAGTATACATAAACATCTCAAGTTAGAATAACATGATTCAATAACCTTATAATGTAATATTTCACCATGAATAACATCAATTGAAGCAACATTAAATGAGACAATCATTAAATGTGAAAACACTCATATTGATAACAAGGAGCAACATATTTTATTCATTCTCTGAATTCTCTTTACAATCATTTAACCCTATGCAGTACTAATACGCTGTAGCTATAAAATCAAGGTGTAACATGCTTAGTTTGTACTTCTCATTGACGAACCAACTCTCTCAGTGAGCCATTGTATTTGGAGCCCAAATGGAGAACCTAAAATGACTAGGCTAAACAACCACCACATGAAGGGCCATTTGTCCAAGGAAGTTCATCTCAAAGCAAAGCTCTCTAGGTTGGAGATTTGAAGGAGTGAATGAATGGAAAGTTTCTTCATTGTTATTACACGTTGAATAATGATGTTGTATCCATTAGGGTTATGTGAAATAGGAAGGGAGAATCCAAAGGGTATGGATTCTTCATTGTTATTATAGGTTTTTCAAAAAGATTTGGTTTTGTGAGGTTTGAAGATGATTTGGATCAAGTTTAGGTCCTAAATGAAATGAATGTCATTGTAAACCCATTTGGATAGGAAGAGCTATAGCTTAAAAAAGAGAGTAGAGGTTGCATGATTAGCCTAGATGAATCCTCATTCAAGTGACTCCATTGTATGATTGAATATGAGACTTTTTACAAGTTTTATCTTCTTAAGTTTTTGTTGAAATATTCTTCAAACTATAATAAAAGCACATAATATGTGAAGTCTTCTTCAACTCTAATAAAAGCACATAATATGTGCTCCAAAAGATTGTGATGAACTTCTTGATGGAAGTTAGGTAACCACAAAAGGTTCCTTTTTCTTTTTGATCATGTGAGTTTTTATGTGGGGTATTGGCTTTTGTCTTTGGCTTTGGCTTAGGCTTAGTGATGACCCACTTCTTATCTTTAGCTTAATGTTTCAATGAATGTGATCATTTCTATATTATTTATAGTATTGCATTTTCTATGTCTATGTAGGATTTGATAACCTATTTTCCTTGTAATACATAAAATTTATTTTTTGAAGTGTTTTTAAGATGTATTTGTGTAACTATTTTTAAGATTAATATTTTGAATTATATTAAATATTTATAATTAAAAAGAATGTGATATTTCTTGAAGTGTCAATAAAATATTTTTTAAGTTTTCTCTTTTATAAATATTTATATTATTTACATTTTTTATTGGTGTTTTGAAATATACATGTGAAGATTTTAGAGGCCTCCATATATAATTGTAAAGAAATATACACTTTCTTAAGAGATTAATCTAGACTAATTAAATGGAAGTAAACCAGATATAAGATACTTTAGATTAAATAAATGATAATTAAAATGAGTGAATTAATAATAAAGTAGTAAATTAAATGTCAAAGATCAAGGTATTTAATTTTGGGATAATAATGTAGATAATATGATCTTAATGTAAGAAAGAATAAAATGATTAGGTGATAAAATTTAGTGACAACAAGTACATAAAAATTAGAGAGTTATTATATATGAAATAAATAAAATTAAAAAATAAAATTAAGTTTGTAAAAAGATAAAATTGTATTTTGCAAAATTTAAAATACAATAAAAGATTGAAATAAGAGTTGTAGTATTTTCAATTATAAAATTAGAATAAATGAAATAGAATATAAAAAATATATTTTTTAAGTAATAAAATAACATTTTGTAAAAGTTAAAATAAAATAAGAATTATTGAAATAAAAGTTACAGTATTTTTAATTACAAAATTATTATATATGAAATAAAAATAAAATATAAAATTATGGGAAGGTGTATGAGCCTTGCTAGGGTTTTCTTGTGTCTATGGTCATTCTTGGCCCCTCTTGCATCCTATTGCGCTCTTTGCGCAAGATTTTCCTCTTTTCCTATGTATGACCACATTTATTGTGTTTTTTTTGTTTTAATATGCCTTCAACTGGCTCTAACCCAACAGTTCATGTTGGTGTTGGTAGTTCGATGGCTCTACTCAATGGCTTTTCCACCAAACAAACGACCTTGAATTTTTTTTCGAAAGTGTTTCACGAGGTAAGTCTTTTGACTCCTTAGCTGATGTGGTTTTACTTTTGCCTGATTTTGATTCTACTTGTAAATGGCTTGAGCAACATACTCTTGTTGGGTACTTTGTTGGGAGGACTCCCCCTGAAAGTGTGCTTAAAGAATGGGTCCACAAGGCTTGGGTCCCTCATGGGGTCCGCCTTGATATGGTCCAAAATTTAACCAAGGGTTTTTTTCTTTTTCGTTTTGCGGAGGTCAGTCATGTTCAGGCAATCCTGAATCATGGTCCCTGGTATGTCAAGTCTTCTCTATTGGTTTTCCAATCGTGGACTCAGGACTTCACTGTCTCGGATGACACCAAGTTGCGGGTCCTAGTCTGGATAGAGTTTCCAAGGTTGCCCTTGCCTTGTGTGCCTTTTTTGAGTCATATTGCGTCCTCTCTGGGGAGGGTAATTTGTATTGAGCCAAATAGGTTTTTCCAGGCCTGACCCTAGAAACAGGTTTGTGTTGAAGTGGACCTTTCACAAGATTTGAAAAACCCCATTGATATTCAAATTGGAGATTTCCGGCATACCCAGAAGGTCACTTATTTTAATTTGTCGAACACATGTTATAGATTTCAATCCGTAGACCACAAGATCAGGGACTTCCCTTTGGCAGTGCCTCGTACTCCTCCGCCATGAGAATCTGAAAAGCCCCGTCAAGCGGATAATTCTGCTTCCAAACTTGATGAGAAATGGACCATGGTTACGAACCGTAAACACAAGTCCAGTGGCTCTAGGACGGTTTCCAAAGTCCCTAAGCCAGCAAAAGATGCTTCAAACCCTTTGGCGAAGGGGAAAGAAGCCCCAGTTGGGGCTGGGAGTATTACGGCGCGGCCCAGGCCGAAGGCTATGCCTCAGCCTGCTATCGTTATGATGGCACAACCAAATGTTTCTCCTCCCGTGACGGGAGCTCAACAGCGGTTTCACAGTCCTTCTCCACCATTAGAAGAAGGAAAATATGTGCAGGAGAAACATATATTTTCTGCTCCAAAAATTCAAATTGGGTTAGTTCTACCATAATTTTGTAGAATCGCTTCTCTACTCTAGATGAGGAGCCGGACTCCGACGGTATGGAGGAGTTTCATTCATGAATTTCCTCTTATGGAATGTTCGAGGTCTAATAGACCTCTCTAGGAAGTATTCTGTTAGGGATACTTTGCAGAAATATGCTGGTATTGAAGTGTTTTGTCTCCAAGAAGTTAAAATATCCGGTTTTTGGCTCGCATTGGCTTGTCATTCTATTTGGCCAACCAGTCATATGTTTTGTACTACTCATGATGTTGAATGTGGCAGAGTTGTCACCCTTTTGTCCCCACGGTGGCACACTTGTGTAGTTGACCATGGGTCTAACCCCATACATCAGCTCGTCTGGATCCTCCTTAATAATGATAATCACTCTTTTGGGATTATTAATGTTTATGCCTCTAATGATGCTGTGGAACGCTCTTTGTTGTGGTGTTGGATTGTTGATTCATTGCTAGTTGCTACCTAGCTATTGTGTGGGGATTTCAATATGGTTGAGATAGCGTATGATAAAGAAGGCACTCTACCATTCAAATGGGTAGCTCGCGAACGGGAGGTGTGGTTCTACATGCGTAATAAATTGGGGCTCTTTGATCCCAATATTGGTCATCGTCATTCTCATTCCCTCTGGCACACTTGGTGTAATTTTAGGGCTGGCTCTAACAAAATATTTAAGCGCCTTGATCATGCCATGATCTTGGCCCAATCTTTCTTTTCTTTTGACAACTCTTCACTCTTGGTTAACTCGTTAGTTGATGTGACTTTGTCAGATCATTTCCCCATTTCTTTTCACATTGAATGGGAGACAAGACAACCTCAGGGCTACAAAACACAATTCTTTTTGAACACGTCTTTGCTTTTTCATCAGCCCATGTTGGACCACATTCGTAGAGTCTGGAATTTGGAGTACAGGCCACCTCATAATACAGGCTGAATTAATTAGTGGAATGATGCTATCACTTGTATGGCTAGATTTTTGCGCATTTATGGGTGCTAGCTGGCCATTTTTAACTGGCGGTCTTATGAGGTTACCATAGCTGACCTGCGCTCAACTACTGAGGCTCTGGCGACTAACCCTTTCTCCCCATCATTACAAGTCAAGGTGGCAAAATTAAGACATAAAAAGCAAGTTGTAGACAATTATGTTGCCAGAGCTCCACAAATCAAAGCCAGATTGCACTGGTTAAAGATTGGTGACCATGCCTCTAAAGATTTTTTTTTGGCCTTGTGTGTTAGGCACTCATCTCCTAACATTAAAAAAACTAAAGATGGAATTCAAGTGCTTTCTGAGCTACCTAACATTCTCCAGGCCTTTATTCGACATTATGAACAAGTTTTCGCTGCTTAGAAGTACACACGAGAGTGACAACAAGCCCTTCAGGATTGTCTTGTTGTTGTGCCAAATCGGCTATCTTCAGCCTAGAAAGCTTTTTGTGAACAATTTCTCACAGTTGAAGACTTAAAAGAAGTCGTTCATTCTATGGCTAATGAAAAAGCCCTGGGGATTGATGGTTTCCCTTGTGAATTTTACAAGGCCCTGTGGGACTGTGTTGGGAACGACTTGCATAAAGTCTATCTTGAGGATTTTCATTCCAAATCCTTGGGTAATATAATTAATAAAGGAAATATTAAATTCATACTTAAGTCTGGAGATCCCAAGGATATCTACAACTAGCAGCCTATCACGCTCCTCAATGTCTTACAAAATCATCGCCAAAGCTTTGGCTTTGAAGATCCACCATATTTTGCCTCAGATTGTGCGCCCGAAGAAAACTGGGTTTATCAAGTCCAGATTTATTCTAGACAATATCATTACTATGTGGGAAGGTATGGAGTGGGCCAAGCGTTCGGACCAAAAAGCTATTTTTCTCAAAATAGACTTTTCTAAAGTCTATGACTGCATTGAGTGGCCTTTTATTCTGGCCATGTTTAAAGCCTTAGGGTTTGGGCCTAATTTCATTCAGGTTGTCCAAATGCTCTTCTCAAATGCCTCTTCTTGTATCACCATTAATGGCTGCCAATCTCTTGCCTTCAGGCTATTCCGTTCCATTCGGCAAGGATGTCTGCTTGCTCCTTCTCTTTACGTGCTTGTTGCCAAAGGATTTGGCTATCTCTTGGCCAATGAGGTTTCTCAACAACGTGTTAAAGCCATTTGCTTGCCTAACTCCTAGGCACAACTAGTTAATGGCCATTTTGCTAATGAATCTTTCCTCACCCTTTAGGAGGAAGAGAATAATATTAAGGTGGCTCTTGAATGTCTTAACATTTTTTGCCTTGTATCTAGCTCCGCCATTTAGTGGCATAAAACTTTGTGCTACAAGCAATCTATTCTGCCCACTCCTCACTGGCTTCAGCAGTACAATTGGAAATGGATTGGGCTAGGGGAAATCTTTTGGTTTCGGCATTCCCTTTGCCTTCCAGGCTTCTCTGGCTGAGTTGTGGAAAGTTGTCCTCGAGCTAGGATTGAGCAAAAGATGGCCTATTGGATTACCAAGCCTCTTTCTCTAGCAAGGAAATTCCAAGTGTGATCCAAAATTTTAGCGGCCACACAAGTCTATTACTCCTCTTGTTGGCTCCTTCAAAAGTCGCTATTGCTTCTTGAAAAGTCAGCTCGAGATTCCTTTGGCATCTCATGGAGTCCCACGTAGGTTTCCACCGAATCACCGGAGCTTTGTTTCCTTCAAGCAGACTCTGGAGGACTTGGTTTGCTCTCCACTTAATGACAAGGGACTTCCTTATGTGTGAAATGGATAATTAGAGCCCTTACTGGAAATGAAGCTTGGAAAATTCTCCTCAAGCATTGCATCCAATCTGACTTTCTTGTTCACATACCTACCTGGAAGGGGATTGGCTTTTAAACCCTTCTGGTTATGAAGGAACCACTCCAAATTGTCCCGCTCGATTCCGGATGGGCTTTCACTCAATCAACATAATGTTTGGTGGTCACCTCTTTTTACTAGTAATGGTCAGCCATTGGCCAAGTTGCCTTGGCTTAAGGCACTAAGGTTCCACAAGAAAGGCATTCAAACTTTGTAGCATGTGTTTCATAGATCCACAATGCGCATCATGATGTGGGAAGATTTTTGTGCCCTTTACAGGCTTCAAAACCAAGATCATGATACTTATGATGGTTTGGTGAATGCTATTCCTGCAGAAAAATATACTTTTATGATGGGCTGGCCAATTAACATAATGCTTGGTGGTCACCTCTTTGCTAGTAATGGTCACCATTGACTGCTGCTCAGGCTTTTAAGGCACTAAGGTTCCACAAGCAAAGGCATTCAACTTGTAGCATGTGTTTCATAGACTCACAATGCGATCATGACGCGGGAAAATTTTTGTGCCCTTTATGTGCTTCAAAACCAAGGATCCTGATACTTTATGATGGTCCGTGAATGCTATTCCCGCGAAAAATATGCTTCCTATGGGCAGGAAATTGCGGGTCCAATCCCTAGTGGAAGGATTGGAAGTGGTACCTAGACACCCCTTTCAAAAATTACAATCCTAGGCTTGGTTATAGGTGGTTTTCACCACACTTTCTGATGATTGAAATTTTGAACTAGAGGTGGCTTCTTCTCATCTCTGCCATGTGTCTGAATAAAAACTCTTACCGATGCCTGGTTCTGAAGTGCTGAGCCAAAACTCGCCCACTTTGCTTGGTGTATTTTTTCCAAGGCTTGCCTGCGGGGCCTCGGCTTGTTCACTAGGTCTAGGGCCCCTGGCCCTTGTGGGCAAGTCGAAGCTCCTTTGAAGGCTATCTCTTCTTAGTTTTGTACTAGAGCTAGCGCTTTGGGATTGATTCATGATTTTTATTCTTCGTATTCCAAAGCGTCTGGCTGTTGGTTTTGTTGGTGATTCCGCTTCAAACTTCCCAATAATGAACCAATTGGTACACTTTGTGGTGAACCTTCGATGATACCGAAAGATAGAACAACCGGAGAGTCGTTCAACAATTGAGTTAAACATAGTCTTCTTTTGTAAATATAAAGTGCTTTGCGTTGTTTTGTCCAATGGCCTGCGAAAACCGCTTCGAACTGAGGGTTGCAATCGGAGGTGTTCGTTCAGTTCTTTTGAACTATTGGGGCAATACCTGCAAATTGCGGTTTGGTGTCATCAACCATATTCTCTTCTACTATCGCCTTCCCCAAGATTCATGCAATGGCTCGCTCTTCGCTCGCCTTCTTTGAGCGGAATGCACCTCCTATGATGTTCTCCTTCATATCAAGGTGTCTTCGGATGATGCCGACATCCTCCATTGATACCTCATGAGTTCGAGTTTTGTCAACAAACTCCCAAAGTCTCCCGCCTCCCACTGCACCGCCCTGCTATGGTGATAAAGATAAAGATAAGATGTTGATGATGGTTGGGGTTCTCCTCCCCTAACGTCAATTCGCACTCCACTGATGTAAGGGAAAACCTAGATGACAGACCTCCCCGGGCTTTGTCAGAGGTTTCATTTTGGCCATTTCATGGCCATTTTAATGTTTATAATCTTGGACCTGCTGGAGCTAGGCCCATGTGTTAAGTTTTTTGTTTTTTACGCCGCCCATGTGACTCTCGGGGTGTGCCTTCTTACCACCCACCTTGTTTTTTTGTGAATATGTATTTTAATCTTTATAATTAATATAGATTAGTGCCTATTCATCAAAAAAATATAAAATTATATTTTTAAAAAATAATAAAATATAAAAATTATCTTATTTATTACATTTTGCAAAGTTAAAATACAATAAGAATTACTAAAATAAAACTAGTGTTAGCATTCCATTTTGGTTGGATAAAATCAAATTGGTTGATGTTATTAGTTATGGTCATGAAATTATATAGGTAACAAATTTTAACTAGTGATTAAATATTTTAATTTCAGTCAATCGAAATTTATTATTTTCTTTTCATACAATTTACTTTTATGTTTTAGTTTTTGTATATGAGCATTTTTTATGTCAAGTAAATAATAAATTTGTTTTCCTCAACTCTGATTAGCCATGTTTTTATTAGTTTGTCATAGAATTATAGTGGAAGGGGCAGATTTTAACAAGTGATTAAATTTTTTAATTTCAACCAATCAAAAATTATTATTTTCTTTTCATATATCTACTTTAATTTTTTGATATTGTTGTATAATTGGCTTATTAGAATAAAATAAAATATATTGAAAAATGTTTTCATTTTTATTATCATAAATCGATTTTTTTAATTGTATATGCCATGCTGTGAATTTTCCTTGAGGTGAATTTGTCATGGCAATGAATTTTCCAACTAGCGGTGAATTTTCCTAGAGCCCAAAACTTAGAAGAGATTTCACTATCATAAAATAAGATTATTTCTAATGACACGTGCACTAACTTATTTATCAATTATTCAACTTAATGATTTTTTTTGTATTTTTAGATAGATTGTGAAAGCCATTAAGAGTTGTCATAGAATAGGTATTATTCATGAAGATGTTATGTCTCTTGCCCCCAGTGCCTATATTATGTCTTCTTCTACCTCCTACCTCCCAAAACTTATTGGTAAGGATTGAGAGCTTCAACCTCACTACCACTTTCAATTTGCTAAATTCTCAAAGACTAAACAATCAGTTACATAAAATCATTTTTATATTCAAGTTACACATAAAGATCCGAACAATAATTCTTCAAAATAGACACTAAAAATTAATCCCAAAACATAAGATGCAATAATAACCTTTATTACTTGAGTGAGATGGTCATTATCCTTGATTATCCTATTAAGTTAAGAATGAACTCTACCTTTGTTTTGATAAAAACTTTCAGATCTTTATTTAAGTATCTAATGTTGTGTGCAACATTAGAAAGCTGTATATACTTATCATATAATTTTCTTTATCTACTAATCATTGTTATGGATGAACATTTATTATTTTTCTTTTGATAAGTAGGTGATGTATATAGCACCAACTCAACCTCATCATATTTACTCGCAAGATGATCTTCTTGTGAAAGGTTGTGAGAAGCCTCAACCAAGGCTCAAAAATAATTAGCTTGGACTTTCATCCCCATAAGCAATCAATTCTGCTAGATAATATTCACTTGTCAAAAGTCAACATTGTTGTCGACAAGGCTCTTCCATCCAATCTATTAATTATTTTTTAATAGAATGAAATCTAAGCATATTGACTACGATGAGTATTTCAGTTGGAACAAGTACTAGTGATCTTGGAATTTGAGATGTGGGATCAGGTGAAAATTAGTTCACAAGACCTTTGGAGTTTGGGGTGTCTCAAGTGGCACCACAAAGGTGCAGGTCTCTTTTCTGTCTTTAATGTTAGTAGATCTACTGTATCAGTTGCATCATGCATGAACATCTTCTATATTATTGTTTGTTGATTATTAACAACAAAGAACTAACTTATATTTGTTCTTCCTATCATTTTGTGCTTAGTTTGTACTTCTAACCAACTCTCATAGTGAACCATTGTATTTGGAGTCCAAATGGAGAAATGGTTGGTATGTTGGTCTACCTTATTGGCCTCTAGGATGGGCATTTAGATATCCACTTCTTGTGTTAGTGACGATGACCCCTTTTGATAAGTGGAGAAAGATATTTTAACAATAGAAATAGGTTTTTGAAGGATTGTTTTTATGACATAACTTATAGGAGTTGCTTTTTCCAAGTGTATCATTCACACATCAGTTCTTTCCAAATAGTAGCTATGAAGTAGTTAGTTATCCTATATAGCTCTTTGATAAAATTATTTGACTATGAAGGTATGTGATATAGTAATGTGGGGTACATGTAGTACATATTTGAAGGTCATGAAGCCTCTGTTTATTGTGTTCTTCCTCATTAGAAAGAGAACATCCAGGCACGTGATTCCCAAAAGGCTCTCCATAATCAAATGAATGTTAAGAGGATAAGCCATTTATCTGAAACATTGGAAATTGCATGTCTCTAAATCTTTTCTAAATTAAGATTGCTCTAGCCTTAATTAAATAATCTGAAATGTTCAAAACATGCTCATTATATTTCACAATTTGTTGTAGTTCATCTTCTCTACAGCTATTGATGGCAAGATCAAAGCCTGGTTTTATGATAGTAGGGGGTCCACATTTGACTATGATGTGCTTGGCAAATTTCACACTACAATAGCTTATAATGATGATGGATTGCAATACTATGTGATATTATAAGATAGAAGTCCTTATTTTGTGGTTTGACTATAGAATATGGTGGTAATTCACTAATATTAGGGTTATTTTTATCTATTAATGAAATTGCTTGAGATATTCTTTGATTCTCTCTACCTTTTGTTTTATTAGACTTTTCTCATGTGGAACAAGCAGAGAAGGTGAATCATACTTAGTTGAGTGGAATGAAAGTGATAGAACGATCAAGCATACATATTATGGCCTTCTAAAGAGCTTCTTTGGGGTGGTGTAATTTGATACAAGAAGGAATAGGTTCCTAAAAGCGGGAGATGATAACCAAATTAAGTGTGGGACATGGACAATGCCAATATATTAGCAACAATTGATGTTGAGGAAGGTTGCTTGGAGGTAAACAGAAACTTACCATGATGCCCTTCAATACAATTTTCTTGATTTTATAGATTAGTACTTTTCGGTGACTAGGCATGCTTATTTTTCAGGTCAGTCCTCGTCTTTGTTTCAACAAAGAAGGGTCCTTATTGGCTATGGCGACAAAGAACAGTGGGATCAAGATCTTAGCCAATGCTGATGGACTACAACTACTTCACACACTAAAAAACAAAGTGTTCTATGGAGCAAAGGTTCCTACAGAGGAGTTGGTAACAAAGATACCATGCTACATCATATGCTTATCATGTTCAAGCACCCAATGACAAAAAAAATTATCAATATCATCTGAATGCAAGACACAATTGTAAATCCTATTGCTTCCCATTGACAATCTATATAGAATTATTAGCTTATTTAATTATCGTAAGCTAATAATTAAAGCAAGGGAATTAATCAATATTCTTTTCTCAAAAGGAAAATATTTCAAATAATATTAATTAATTATTAACAGTGGGACCTAAATATGATTTCCCTCCTCAAGTTCAAATATTCAAATACTCAAACAGTTATTCACAGGAGTCTACAAATCGGTGATTTGGAAATGCATTATTCATCATTGGAGTTTATTACATTTTATTTCTTTGAGAGCTTTTGGGCTTGAGGATTCAAGGGTTTTGGTGGTGAAACAAATCCACCCTAGCCATTGGAGTTTGGTGAATTTTGTGAGCCTCCTTCCGAGTTGTTTGCTCCTTCTCTAAATTAGTGGCTATATGCCTATATACTCTATCGTCATAACCAAGATTTCAATATACAATAGATAGTTTTGAGTGTCTGTCCAAATTCTTCCTCTATTTTAGTTTAAATGTTTTTGTTACATATGGTGTAGTTTTTGAGAATACATTATATAATGAAAGCAAGTGTAGGACATCTCCATGAACAAGCATTGGATCATCTTTATTAGAAAACAACTTCAAGACGACAAAACTTTAGCCAAATAAAACATTCATTAAGTCTCCACACTCCACCTTGTGCTCTATCTAAGGGGAGATATGCAGATCTTTGTCAAATCCCTCATCAGCAAAAGTATTACCCTAAAAGTTGACAATTCTGACAATATTGAAAATGTTAAGGCCAAGGTCCACAATAAGGAGAGCTTTCCCCCAAACCACCAAAGGTTGATTTTTGACAACAAACTCTTGGAGGATGACCACACTTTGGTAGATTACAATACCTAGTAGTTGACTCTTCACCTTGTGTTGCATCTCAAAGTTGGTATGTAACCAAAACTACACAACATATGCAACAAGAAAAAATAGACTACGAAATAGAGGAAGGAAGAATTTCAACATGCATACTCAAAACTATCTATTGTATATCAAAATCCTAGTTACAACCAGTAAGAATTTAAGCATATAGCCATTAATTCAAAAAAGGAACTATTACACCACTTGTTTTAGACTCTCCTTGTCATCTACCTTAAGGAACCTAAAATCGAATAATAAAATTTATTCCACCCTCAAATATTGTAGTTACCATGAGCCATATTTTTAGGAAAACAAACTCCTAAAAAATCTCAACCAATCAACACTTTTGTATGAAAAAATCCAATCGTTATAATATTCTTTACTAACTTGTGCTATCAAATCTCCCAAATGATTATGCATTCAAGTAGACTATATCTGAACAACTGGTTTGGTCAGATTCAAAAATGGTTTTCCTTTACAGCAATGCAAAGCAATGATATATAATTAGACGACAGTTTCTAGAAAGTAATCAATATGAGAAATTCAATGGGTAACAGTATTCTTTTATACCGCATATGTAAACCATACATCCAATGATAAGGAGCCCCATCCTTTTGCAAAAGAGAATTGACCTTCAAAGCCTTCTTATATGAAGTATAATAAGCCCAATATGCACTTGACAATTCTGACAACAAAAATATAACAGCAGTTAGAATTTTTAATATTTAAACTTGAAATATAAGCAAACCATCAAATTCTGTTCAGTTGAGTCAGAAAAAGTAGTTAAAGCTGAAGTGAATATAAAAAAAACTGAATTAAATTGCTTGAGCTTACCTAATACATATTACTTGATATAAAAGCAGACCATCAATCCCTGTTTATTTTAAGGCAGAAAAAAGTAGTTAGAGCAAAGATGAATATTAAACAAATTGGAATTGAATTTCCCGAGGATTAATAAATCATAGCTTTCGGACTATGTGCCTGCTTGGCCTCATGAGAGTTTGGATCCAAGGCAAACTTGGTGTGACCAAAGAACCAACTCCCAGACTTGTGAAGTCCAGCACCTGGACTCACCGGTCTCCAGGCTCGCAAGTCCACAAAGCTGGCCCCAACAAAATAAAATATTTAATAAAAAAAAATAAATAACACATCAATTACAAACGTAAAATGGCAATTAAATGAACAAAACTAAACAACATATCTGTAACCCATAAACAGTATTTTCGGTAACCTCAAGTGAGACAACTTTTGATTTAGAGTTTCAAGAACAAAAACAAGGAAAATGAATACTAAAATCGCATTTAAATGTACTCATAATGATAACACACCAAATTATTCAGTGAGCTGAAGTAAAATGAAGAAGTTAGTAAGGGTTAG
>VDFB02275756.1:0-73831 GCA_007258455.2 Sequoia sempervirens
ATTGATATTCAAATTGGAGATTTCCGGCATACCCAGAAGGTCACTTATTTTAATTTGTCGAACACATGTTATAGATTTCAATCCGTAGACCACAAGATCAGGGACTTCCCTTTGGCAGTGCCTCGTACTCCTCCGCCATGAGAATCTGAAAAGCCCCGTCAAGCGGATAATTCTGCTTCCAAACTTGATGAGAAATGGACCATGGTTACGAACCGTAAACACAAGTCCAGTGGCTCTAGGACGGTTTCCAAAGTCCCTAAGCCAGCAAAAGATGCTTCAAACCCTTTGGCGAAGGGGAAAGAAGCCCCAGTTGGGGCTGGGAGTATTACGGCGCGGCCCAGGCCGAAGGCTATGCCTCAGCCTGCTATCGTTATGATGGCACAACCAAATGTTTCTCCTCCCGTGACGGGAGCTCAACAGCGGTTTCACAGTCCTTCTCCACCATTAGAAGAAGGAAAATATGTGCAGGAGAAACATATATTTTCTGCTCCAAAAATTCAAATTGGGTTAGTTCTACCATAATTTTGTAGAATCGCTTCTCTACTCTAGATGAGGAGCCGGACTCCGACGGTATGGAGGAGTTTCATTCATGAATTTCCTCTTATGGAATGTTCGAGGTCTAATAGACCTCTCTAGGAAGTATTCTGTTAGGGATACTTTGCAGAAATATGCTGGTATTGAAGTGTTTTGTCTCCAAGAAGTTAAAATATCCGGTTTTTGGCTCGCATTGGCTTGTCATTCTATTTGGCCAACCAGTCATATGTTTTGTACTACTCATAATGTTGAATGTGGCAGAGTTGTCACCCTTTTGTCCCCACGGTGGCACACTTGTGTAGTTGACCATGGGTCTAACCCCATACATCAGCTCGTCTGGATCCTCCTTAATAATGATAATCACTCTTTTGGGATTATTAATGTTTATGCCTCTAATGATGCTGTGGAACGCTCTTTGTTGTGGTGTTGGATTGTTGATTCATTGCTAGTTGCTACCTAGCTATTGTGTGGGGATTTCAATATGGTTGAGATAGCGTATGATAAAGAAGGCACTCTACCATTCAAATGGGTAGCTCGCGAACGGGAGGTGTGGTTCTACATGCGTAATAAATTGGGGCTCTTTGATCCCAATATTGGTCATCGTCATTCTCATTCCCTCTGGCACACTTGGTGTAATTTTAGGGCTGGCTCTAACAAAATATTTAAGCGCCTTGATCATGCCATGATCTTGGCCCAATCTTTCTTTTCTTTTGACAACTCTTCACTCTTGGTTAACTCGTTAGTTGATGTGACTTTGTCAGATCATTTCCCCATTTCTTTTCACATTGAATGGGAGACAAGACAACCTCAGGGCTACAAAACACAATTCTTTTTGAACACGTCTTTGCTTTTTCATCAGCCCATGTTGGACCACATTCGTAGAGTCTGGAATTTGGAGTACAGGCCACCTCATAATACAGGCTGAATTAATTAGTGGAATGATGCTATCACTTGTATGGCTAGATTTTTGCGCATTTATGGGTGCTAGCTGGCCATTTTTAACTGGCGGTCTTATGAGGTTACCATAGCTGACCTGCGCTCAACTACTGAGGCTCTGGCGACTAACCCTTTCTCCCCATCATTACAAGTCAAGGTGGCAAAATTAAGACATAAAAAGCAAGTTGTAGACAATTATGTTGCCAGAGCTCCACAAATCAAAGCCAGATTGCACTGGTTAAAGATTGGTGACCATGCCTCTAAAGATTTTTTTTTGGCCTTGTGTGTTAGGCACTCATCTCCTAACATTAAAAAAACTAAAGATGGAATTCAAGTGCTTTCTGAGCTACCTAACATTCTCCAGGCCTTTATTCGACATTATGAACAAGTTTTCGCTGCTTAGAAGTACACACGAGAGTGACAACAAGCCCTTCAGGATTGTCTTGTTGTTGTGCCAAATCGGCTATCTTCAGCCTAGAAAGCTTTTTGTGAACAATTTCTCACAGTTGAAGACTTAAAAGAAGTCGTTCATTCTATGGCTAATGAAAAAGCCCTGGGGATTGATGGTTTCCCTTGTGAATTTTACAAGGCCCTGTGGGACTGTGTTGGGAACGACTTGCATAAAGTCTATCTTGAGGATTTTCATTCCAAATCCTTGGGTAATATAATTAATAAAGGAAATATTAAATTCATACTTAAGTCTGGAGATCCCAAGGATATCTACAACTAGCAGCCTATCACGCTCCTCAATGTCTTACAAAATCATCGCCAAAGCTTTGGCTTTGAAGATCCACCATATTTTGCCTCAGATTGTGCGCCCGAAGAAAACTGGGTTTATCAAGTCCAGATTTATTCTAGACAATATCATTACTATGTGGGAAGGTATGGAGTGGGCCAAGCGTTCGGACCAAAAAGCTATTTTTCTCAAAATAGACTTTTCTAAAGTCTATGACTGCATTGAGTGGCCTTTTATTCTGGCCATGTTTAAAGCCTTAGGGTTTGGGCCTAATTTCATTCAGGTTGTCCAAATGCTCTTCTCAAATGCCTCTTCTTGTATCACCATTAATGGCTGCCAATCTCTTGCCTTCAGGCTATTCCGTTCCATTCGGCAAGGATGTCTGCTTGCTCCTTCTCTTTACGTGCTTGTTGCCAAAGGATTTGGCTATCTCTTGGCCAATGAGGTTTCTCAACAACGTGTTAAAGCCATTTGCTTGCCTAACTCCTAGGCACAACTAGTTAATGGCCATTTTGTTGATGACTCTTTCCTCACCCTTTAGGAGGAAGAGAATAATATTAAGGTGGCTCTTGAATGTCTTAACATTTTTTGCCTTGTATCTAGCTCCGCCATTTAGTGGCATAAAACTTTGTGTTACAAGCAATCTATTCTGGCCACTCCTCATTGGCTTCAGCGATACAATTGGAAATGGATTGGGCCAGGGGAAATCTTTTGGTTTCTAGGCATTCCCTTTGCCTTCCAGGCTTCTCCAGCTGAGTTGTGGTAAGCTATCCTCTACATGATTGAGCAAAAGCTGGCCTATTGGATTACCAAACCTCTTTCTCTGGTAGGGAAATTCCAAGTGTGTTCTAAGATTTTGGTGGCTACACATGTCTATTACTCCTCTTGTTGGGCTCCTTCAAAAGCTGCTTATGCCAAGCTTGAAAAGCTGCTTCAAGACTTTCTTTAGGCCTCTGCAGAGTCCCACAGAGGGTTTTACCGCATCACCTGGGAGTTTTGTTGCCTTCGAAGAGACTCTGGAGGACTTGGTTTGCTCTCCACTCAACGACAAGGGATTTCCTTATGTGTGAAATGGATAATTAGAGCCCTTACTAGAGATGAAGTCTGATAAATTCTCCTCAGGCATTGCATTCAATTTGGCTTTCCTGTTCATAGAACCGCCTGGAAGGGGATTGGCTTTCAAACCCTTCTAGTCATGAAGGACCAATTCAAATTGTGGGAACTTTCGTGGCCAAGAGCATTTGGAGAGCCTAAGAGGTGATTAAGCCTTGGCTCCGTTGGGTCAACTCTAGTTTCCGTGATGGGCTTTCACTCAATCAACATAATGTTTGGTGGTCACCTCTTTTTGCTAGTAATGGTCAGCCATTGGCCAAGTTGCCTTGGCTTAAGGCACTAAGGTTCCACAAGAAAGGCATTCAAACTTTGTAGCATGTGTTTCATAGATCCACAATGCGCATCATGATGTGGGAAGATTTTTGTGCCCTTTACAGGCTTCAAAACCAAGATCATGATACTTGGAGTGGTGCAGATGCTATTCTGCAAAATATATATACTTATGATGGGCTTTTCGGCTCAATTAACGCAATGTTTGGTGGTCCACCTCTCTTTGCTGGCTCTGAATTCGACCATTGACGAGTTGCCTAGACTTAAGGCACTAAGGTTCCACAAGAAAGGCATTCAAACTTTGTAGCATGTGTTTCATAGATCCACAATGCGCATCATGATGTGGGAAGATTTTTGTGCCCTTTACAGGCTTCAAAACCAAGATCGTGATACTTATGATGGTTTGGTGAATGCTATTCCTGCAAGATATGCTTCATAAGGTGGGAATTCGTGGGTCCAAGCCCTGGTGGAAGGACTGGAAGTGGTACCCAGACACCCCTTTTAGGAATTACAAGCCTAGGCTTGGTTATATTTGACTTTCACCACACTTTCCAATGATTGAAATTTTGAACCAGAGGTGGCTTCTTCAATCCCCCGCTCATGTCTAGCGAAAAAGATTCTCTACCACTTGGTTTGCAAGTGTTGAGCCGAAACTTTCCCACTTTGCTTGGTGTATTTTTTTCCAAGGCTTGCCTGTGGGGTCTTGGCTTGTTCACTTAGGGGTCTAGGGCCCTCGGTGCCCTTTTTGTGGGAAAGTTGAGTCTTTTAAGCATCTCTTCTAGTTTTGTACCAGAGCTTAGCAATTTTGGAATTGGATTCATGACTTCTTTTGGCCTTTCAAACCAAAGCCCTTCTCCTGGCATATGGTTTTGTTGGGAGACTCGCTCAGACTTCCTGCTAAATATACCCAACTTTGGCACACTTTTAGGGTGGAAATCCTCTTCAATATCTAGAAAGATAGAAATATATACATATTTGCTAGCACACAAATGGATAAACATGTTTCTTTGTATTATAAAGCTATTATTTGCTCTAATGTGCTCTTGCAGATTCAAGTTCAAGCCAACGAGGTTGTACTTGAGGTGGCTCACGTTCAGGTTCTTTTGGATCATTGGGGCAATGCCCCGTGTACTATGGCTTGGGTGCCCACTTCGTCCACTTCTTCTCGTAGTCGGTTGCCCTCTCAAGGCCGACAATAGAGTGGCTCTGCTTTTCCTTGCTCTCAACCTCCTCTTTGGCGTGGTTCTCACCCTCCTCGGCGGACTCGTTCTCCTCCTTCACGGGCTGGCTAGGGGTGGCCCTTTGGAGGAGCAGCGGGGAGCAACGGTGGCGGTTCCAGGTGGCCCTCTGATGATACTCCTGCTACTGGCTTTGGTTGGCCAAACTCTGGTAAAAGCTTTCAGCGTCGGCACTTACAATCCTAGCCTTGTTGAGGATAAAGATAAGAATAAAGATGTTGATGATGAGTTTGGGGTTCTCCTCCTAGTCACTCGGACTCCATTGATGTATGGGAAAAACGATGACAGAGAGACCCTCTGGCTTCTTTGGGTACTACTTGGCTTTTCATGGCCATTTAATGTTTATAATCTTGGGCGTTGAGCTGAAGCCCATGTGTTGAGTTTTGGTTTTGAGTTGCCCATGTGACTCTCGGGGTGTGCCTTCTTACCACCCACCTTGTTTTTTTGTGAATATGTATTTTAATCTTTATAATTAATATAGATTAGTGCCTATTCATCAAAAAAATATAAAATTATATTTTTAAAAAATAATAAAATATAAAAATTATCTTATTTATTACATTTTGCAAAGTTAAAATACAATAAGAATTACTAAAATAAAACTAGTGTTAGCATTCCATTTTGGTTGGATAAAATCAAATTGGTTGATGTTATTAGTTATGGTCATGAAATTATATAGGTAACAAATTTTAACTAGTGATTAAATATTTTAATTTCAGTCAATCGAAATTTATTATTTTCTTTTCATACAATTTACTTTTATGTTTTAGTTTTTGTATATGAGCATTTTTTATGTCAAGTAAATAATAAATTTGTTTTCCTCAATTCTGATTAGCCATGTTTTTATTAGTTTGTCATAGAGTTATAGTGGAAGGGGCAGATTTTAACAAGTGATTAAATTTTTTAATTTCAACCAATCAAAAATTATTATTTTCTTTTCATATATCTACTTTAATTTTTTGATATTGTTGTATAATTGGTTTATTAGAATAAAATAAAATATATTGAAAAATGTTTTCATTTTTATTATCATAAATCAATTTTTTTAATTGTATATGCCATGCTGTGAATTTTCCTTGAGGTGAATTTGTCATGGCAATGAATTTTCCAACGGTGAATTAGCGGTGAATTTTCCTAGAGCCCAAAACTTAGAAGAGATTTCACTATCATAAAATAAGATTATTTCTAATGACACGTGCACTAACTTATTTATCAATTATTCAACTTAATGATTTTTTTTGTATTTTTAGATAGATTGTGAAAGCCATTAAGAGTTGTCATAGAATAGGTATTATTCATGAAGATGTTATGTCTCTTGCCCCCAGTGCCTATATTATGTCTTCTTCTACCTCCTACCTCCCAAAACTTATTGGTAAGGATTGAGAGCTTCAACCTCACTACCACTTTCAATTTGCTAAATTCTCAAAGACTAAACAATCAGTTACATAAAATCATTTTTATATTCAAGTTACACATAAAGATCCGAACAATAATTCTTCAAAATAGACACTAAAAATTAATCCCAAAACATAAGATGCAATAATAACCTTTATTACTTGAGTGAGATGGTCATTATCCTTGATTATCCTATTAAGTTAAGAATGAACTCTACCTTTGTTTTGATAAAAACTTTCAGATCTTTATTTAAGTATCTAATGTTGTGTGCAACATTAGAAAGCTGTATATACTTATCATATAATTTTCTTTATCTACTAATCATTGTTATGGATGAACATTTATTATTTTTCTTTTGATAAGTAGGTGATGTATATAGCACCAACTCAACCTCATCATATTTACTCGCAAGATGATCTTCTTGTGAAAGGTTGTGAGAAGCCTCAACCAAGGCTCAAAAATAATTAGCTTGGACTTTCATCCCCATAAGCAATCAATTCTGCTAGATAATATTCACTTGTCAAAAGTCAACATTGTTGTCGACAAGGCTCTTCCATCCAATCTATTAATTATTTTTTAATAGAATGAAATCTAAGCATATTGACTACGATGAGTATTTCAGTTGGAACAAGTACTAGTGATCTTGGAATTTGAGATGTGGGATCAGGTGAAAATTAGTTCACAAGACCTTTGGAGTTTGGGGTGTCTCAAGTGGCACCACAAAGGTGCAGGTCTCTTTTCTGTCTTTAATGTTAGTAGATCTACTGTATCAGTTGCATCATGCATGAACATCTTCTATATTATTGTTTGTTGATTATTAACAACAAAGAACTAACTTATATTTGTTCTTCCTATCATTTTGTGCTTAGTTTGTACTTCTAACCAACTCTCATAGTGAACCATTGTATTTGGAGTCCAAATGGAGAAATGGTTGGTATGTTGGTCTACCTTATTGGCCTCTAGGATGGGCATTTAGATATCCACTTCTTGTGTTAGTGACGATGACCCCTTTTGATAAGTGGAGAAAGATATTTTAACAATAGAAATAGGTTTTTGAAGGATTGTTTTTATGACATAACTTATAGGAGTTGCTTTTTCCAAGTGTATCATTCACACATCAGTTCTTTCCAAATAGTAGCTATGAAGTAGTTAGTTATCCTATATAGCTCTTTGATAAAATTATTTGACTATGAAGGTATGTGATATAGTAATGTGGGGTACATGTAGTACATATTTGAAGGTCATGAAGCCTCTGTTTATTGTGTTCTTCCTCATTAGAAAGAGAACATCCAGGCACGTGATTCCCAAAAGGCTCTCCATAATCAAATGAATGTTAAGAGGATAAGCCATTTATCTGAAACATTGGAAATTGCATGTCTCTAAATCTTTTCTAAATTAAGATTGCTCTAGCCTTAATTAAATAATCTGAAATGTTCAAAACATGCTCATTATATTTCACAATTTGTTGTAGTTCATCTTCTCTACAGCTATTGATGGCAAGATCAAAGCCTGGTTTTATGATAGTAGGGGGTCCACATTTGACTATGATGTGCTTGGCAAATTTCACACTACAATAGCTTATAATGATGATGGATTGCAATACTATGTGATATTATAAGATAGAAGTCCTTATTTTGTGGTTTGACTATAGAATATGGTGGTAATTCACTAATATTAGGGTTATTTTTATCTATTAATGAAATTGCTTGAGATATTCTTTGATTCTCTCTACCTTTTGTTTTATTAGACTTTTCTCATGTGGAACAAGCAGAGAAGGTGAATCATACTTAGTTGAGTGGAATGAAAGTGATAGAACGATCAAGCATACATATTATGGCCTTCTAAAGAGCTTCTTTGGGGTGGTGTAATTTGATACAAGAAGGAATAGGTTCCTAAAAGCGGGAGATGATAACCAAATTAAGTGTGGGACATGGACAATGCCAATATATTAGCAACAATTGATGTTGAGGAAGGTTGCTTGGAGGTAAACAGAAACTTACCATGATGCCCTTCAATACAATTTTCTTGATTTTATAGATTAGTACTTTTCGGTGACTAGGCATGCTTATTTTTCAGGTCAGTCCTCGTCTTTGTTTCAACAAAGAAGGGTCCTTATTGGCTATGGCGACAAAGAACAGTGGGATCAAGATCTTAGCCAATGCTGATGGACTACAACTACTTCACACACTAAAAAACAAAGTGTTCTATGGAGCAAAGGTTCCTACAGAGGAGTTGGTAACAAAGATACCATGCTACATCATATGCTTATCATGTTCAAGCACCCAATGACAAAAAAAATTATCAATATCATCTGAATGCAAGACACAATTGTAAATCCTATTGCTTCCCATTGACAATCTATATAGAATTATTAGCTTATTTAATTATCGTAAGCTAATAATTAAAGCAAGGGAATTAATCAATATTCTTTTCTCAAAAGGAAAATATTTCAAATAATATTAATTAATTATTAACAGTGGGACCTAAATATGATTTCCCTCCTCAAGTTCAAATATTCAAATACTCAAACAGTTATTCACAGGAGTCTACAAATCGGTGATTTGGAAATGCATTATTCATCATTGGAGTTTATTACATTTTATTTCTTTGAGAGCTTTTGGGCTTGAGGATTCAAGGGTTTTGGTGGTGAAACAAATCCACCCTAGCCATTGGAGTTTGGTGAATTTTGTGAGCCTCCTTCCGAGTTGTTTGCTCCTTCTCTAAATTAGTGGCTATATGCCTATATACTCTATCGTCATAACCAAGATTTCAATATACAATAGATAGTTTTGAGTGTCTGTCCAAATTCTTCCTCTATTTTAGTTTAAATGTTTTTGTTACATATGGTGTAGTTTTTGAGAATACATTATATAATGAAAGCAAGTGTAGGACATCTCCATGAACAAGCATTGGATCATCTTTATTAGAAAACAACTTCAAGACGACAAAACTTTAGCCAAATAAAACATTCATTAAGTCTCCACACTCCACCTTGTGCTCTATCTAAGGGGAGATATGCAGATCTTTGTCAAATCCCTCATCAGCAAAAGTATTACCCTAAAAGTTGACAATTCTGACAATATTGAAAATGTTAAGGCCAAGGTCCACAATAAGGAGAGCTTTCCCCCAAACCACCAAAGGTTGATTTTTGACAACAAACTCTTGGAGGATGACCACACTTTGGTAGATTACAATACCTAGTAGTTGACTCTTCACCTTGTGTTGCATCTCAAAGTTGGTATGTAACCAAAACTACACAACATATGCAACAAGAAAAAATAGACTACGAAATAGAGGAAGGAAGAATTTCAACATGCATACTCAAAACTATCTATTGTATATCAAAATCCTAGTTACAACCAGTAAGAATTTAAGCATATAGCCATTAATTCAAAAAAGGAACTATTACACCACTTGTTTTAGACTCTCCTTGTCATCTACCTTAAGGAACCTAAAATCGAATAATAAAATTTATTCCACCCTCAAATATTGTAGTTACCATGAGCCATATTTTTAGGAAAACAAACTCCTAAAAAATCTCAACCAATCAACACTTTTGTATGAAAAAATCCAATCGTTATAATATTCTTTACTAACTTGTGCTATCAAATCTCCCAAATGATTATGCATTCAAGTAGACTATATCTGAACAACTGGTTTGGTCAGATTCAAAAATGGTTTTCCTTTACAGCAATGCAAAGCAATGATATATAATTAGACGACAGTTTCTAGAAAGTAATCAATATGAGAAATTCAATGGGTAACAGTATTCTTTTATACCGCATATGTAAACCATACATCCAATGATAAGGAGCCCCATCCTTTTGCAAAAGAGAATTGACCTTCAAAGCCTTCTTATATGAAGTATAATAAGCCCAATATGCACTTGACAATTCTGACAACAAAAATATAACAGCAGTTAGAATTTTTAATATTTAAACTTGAAATATAAGCAAACCATCAAATTCTGTTCAGTTGAGTCAGAAAAAGTAGTTAAAGCTGAAGTGAATATAAAAAAAACTGAATTAAATTGCTTGAGCTTACCTAATACATATTACTTGATATAAAAGCAGACCATCAATCCCTGTTTATTTTAAGGCAGAAAAAAGTAGTTAGAGCAAAGATGAATATTAAACAAATTGGAATTGAATTTCCCGAGGATTAATAAATCATAGCTTTCGGACTATGTGCCTGCTTGGCCTCATGAGAGTTTGGATCCAAGGCAAACTTGGTGTGACCAAAGAACCAACTCCCAGACTTGTGAAGTCCAGCACCTGGACTCACCGGTCTCCAGGCTCGCAAGTCCACAAAGCTGGCCCCAACAAAATAAAATATTTAATAAAAAAAAATAAATAACACATCAATTACAAACGTAAAATGGCAATTAAATGAACAAAACTAAACAACATATCTGTAACCCATAAACAGTATTTTCGGTAACCTCAAGTGAGACAACTTTTGATTTAGAGTTTCAAGAACAAAAACAAGGAAAATGAATACTAAAATCGCATTTAAATGTACTCATAATGATAACACACCAAATTATTCAGTGAGCTGAAGTAAAATGAAGCAGTTAGTAAGGGTTAGCTCTAAGGGTTAGTCAATATGCAATTGTATAACACAAATGTCTTCCTGTGTTGCACCCTAATGAAAGCAAAATAAAGATGCCAGATCAAATTGTTGTAAATGTCCAACTTACTAAATTGTATGTAGTACATATGATACTTCGAAACCATAAGCAGAAATGAAAAGAGCATTAGAAGAAGACAATAAGGGAAAATATTTGCATTTAAGTTGCAACAAAATATTTCAGAATAGAATGCTGGTTACAAATGTGTGAAAAACTTGTCACTTTGGATCACACCTTGAAACCCATAAGTTGGATTTGATCTAACGATGAGGCATAAATTGTGTTCAAGAACATCAGCATTTTCACAACTTTCTATGTAATTTTTATTCAGAAATAGTTTGTTGCAATTTGATGGACTAGAGAAGGTTGATGTTTTTTAACATTGTCTTCAAGTAAGATAATGCAAATAAGCAAATAAGCCAATATCACCACCTTTTCTACAAGCTCATGAAGTTGAGAGGGTAAGGAGAAGAACAAGATCACCATGCCAACAATGTAGAGCTATGACAAACTGCAATTACAATAGCGCTGGAGAAGCAAGAGTGGCATAGAAGTGAAGTATGAAGCTTACTGGAGTAAGAGAGTGATGGAGAATCAAGGAGTGATAGAATGACCTAGAGAGTTAATAGAATGAAGAGAGAGCTTGAGAGAGTTCGAAACGCAAAATACATCAAGAAGAATGCTATAACTAATAAATGTAAACTACTCCAACAATGAAATCAAGCAAAAGAAAGAACAAGAATGCCAACATACTGAAGGTCGACTTCTCCAGCAAGCTCCTCAAGATCGGATTGCACCTACACACAGTAACAAAAAAATGTTGTGGTCGTGTTTTGATGTTTGCCTCAGTCAAACTTCCACTTTGGTGTTCCCACCTCCATGGACAACTGATAGACTAGAAGATGTAGGAAGACAATAAAAAAAAAGAGAGAATAAACACAAGATGGTAGAGAGCAAAGACAATCTAGATGCTACTCTACATGTAATTTAATGCAAATAAGCAAATATGACAATATCACCTTTCTTTCTATGAGCTCATGAAGCATAGAGGACAAGGAGAAGAACAAGATCACCATGCCAATGGAGTAGAGTTATGACAACCTACAATGACAATGGTGTTGAAGCAGCAAGAGTGGTGTAGAAGTGAATTATGAAGCTGAAAGGAGCAAGAGAGAGTGACGGAGAAGCAGGGAGTGATAGAATGAGCTAGAGAGTTGATAGAATGAACAAAGAGATTGAGAGAGTTGGAAATGCAGAATACAACAAGAAGAATGCTATATGTAATAAATGTAAACTAATCTAACAACAAAGTGATAGGGAAGAAAGAAGAAGAATTCCAACTTACTCAAGGACCAGTTCTCCAGCAAGCTCTTCATGATCGGATTGTACCTACATACATAGTAACTAAAAAAAATATTGTGGTTGTGTTTTGAGGTTTACCTTAGTCAAACTCCCGCTTTGGTGTTACCACCTCCACGGACAGTCGATAAACCACAAGATGTAGAAAAAATGATAAATAAATAGAGTGAATAAACACAAGATAGTAGAGAGAAAAGACAATCTAGATGCTACTCTATAAGTAAGTTAATGCAAACAAGCAAATAAGCCAATATCACCTTCCTTCCTAAGAGCTCATGGAACTAAGAGGGGAAGGAGAAGAATAAGATCACCATGACAATGGAGTAGATCTACGGAAAACTACAATATCAATGGTATTGGAGCAGCAAGAGTTGCATAGAAGTGAAGTTTGAAGCTGATAGAAGCAAGAGAGAGTGATGGAGATTCCAGGAGTGATAGAATGAACTAGAGTTGATAGAATGAAGAGAGAGCTTGAGAGAGTTGGAAATGCAAAATACAACAAGAAGAATACTATAACTAATAAATGTAAACTAATTTGACAATAAAATAATGGGAAAGAAAGAAGAAGAATGCCAACTTATTGAAGGTCCAGTTCTCCAACAAGCTCCTCACGATCGTATTGCACCTACACACACAGTAACAAAAAAATGTTGTGGTTGTGTTTTAAGGTTTGACTTAGTCAAACTTTGGCTTTGGTGTTCCCACCTCCATGAACAACCGATAGAGCACAAGATGTAGAAAAATGATAAAGAAATAGAGTGAATAGAAACAAGATAGTAGAAAGCAAAGACAATCTAGATGCTCCTCTACAAGTAAGATAATGCAAATAAGCAAATAAAGCAATATCACCTTCCTTTCTATGAGCTTGTGAAGCTGAGAGGGAAAGGAGAACATCACCACGCCAATGGACTAGACATATGATAACTTGGAATAACAATGGCAATGGAGAAGCAAGAGTCACATAGAAGAGATGTATGAAGATGACAAGAGCAAGAGAGAGTGATGGAGAAGCAAGAAGTGATAGAATGAGCTAGAGAGTTGATGGAATGAAGAGAGAGCTTGAGAGAGTTGGAAATGGAGATTAAAACAAGAAGAATAATATAACTAGTAAATATAAACTAATCTAACAGTGCAATGATGGGGAAGAAAGAAGAAGAATGCCAACTTATTGAAGGTCTAGATCTCTAGCAAGCTCCTCACGATTGAATTGCACCTACACACAGTAACAAAAGAAATATTATGGTTGTGCTTTATTTACCTCGGTTAAACTTCCACTTGGTATTCCCTTCCCTGAGACAACCGTTAGACCACAAGATGTAGAAAAAGCGATAAAAGAAATATAGAGAATAGACACAGATAGTAGAGAGCAAGACAATCAAATGCTCTGCAAGTAAGTTAATGCAAACAAAAAATATCCTTCCTTCTTGGGCTCATCAAGCTGAGATGGGAAGGGGAAAAGAACAAGATCTCATGCCAATGGGTGGGCCTATGACACACCTGCAATGACAATGGCATTGGAGCAGCAAGAGTGGCATAGAAGTGAATATGAAGCGACAAGAGCAAGAGAGAGTGATGGAGAAGCAAGGAGTGATAGAATAAGCTAGAGAGTTGATAGAATGAAGAGAGAGCTTGAGAGAGTTGGAAATGCAGAATATAGCAAGAAGAATACTATAACTAATAAATGTAAACTAATCTGACAACGAAATGATGGGGAAGAAAGAAGAAGAATGCCAACTTACTCAAGGTCCTGTTCTCCAGCAAGCTCCTCACGATTGGATTGTACCTAATAGAACCCCTTCAAAAAATTTCTTTGGTTGCATGTTTACAATTGTAATACTCGGCTTTGACCCTCATTTTTGGCTTAGGTTTATGTTCCTCATCATTGTTTTAGGGTTTGTGTTGCCAAAACCCTTCTGAATTGACCTACGAGTCTAAACACCCTTGGGCAGTCTATTTTTGCATTGACCTGATGCTCCTAATCTCTGGTTGTCTAAGTCACCACTTATGCCATTTGAATTATTATTTTCACTGGCCCCCTAGGTTTAGGTTTGTCGGTCACCAAATGCCCTTTTCAATGCTTAAATTTTCCTGTGTTTTGACCTTTTCACACATCATCCCATTGCAAATGGGGACCCCCTAATTTTTGCTTTGTTTGGGTCTTTTGGCTTTTCTTTTGGGTCGTTTTGTCGTTGTCTCTCTTTTGCTCCATTTGTCTTTCCGGGGATGTGCCTGTCTGAATTGAGTTTTTGGCCAAGTCTTTAGAATTAGGGTTTGCACTCTTCCGATCAGTTTGAAGTCAAATTAAGTGAGTGAATTGAAATTTGAGCTTGACACTACATTCAGTAAGCTTCCAACAAATTCCCAGCAAAATTTCATTGAATTCTGACAACTTACTATTTTTAGTAAGTACCTAATTTAGGGCATTTTCTCAACACAGTTAAAATTCTGACCGGTACAATGCATTCTGAACACCCCAAGCTATTTGCCTACAAATTTTGAGCTGAAACGGACAACTTGCTATTTTTAGCAATGCTAACTTCGGAGGCTAATTCCAGGGTTTGCATACAAAGTTTTTCGATGCGTGTTTGGAGAATATTTCTGGGTTTTCCGAGACCTACGCGGTGATATAACATGCAAGATGAGATGATAACTTTCAGCAGTCTTGACTTCGGAAGCTATTTTTAGGGTTTGCATGTTGGAGTCTTCAACACATGTCTGGATATTCTTTGTGGTTTTTTCAAGAGCTTCGCAGTGATATAACATGCAAACCAGGATCAAGACCATTTTGCAGGGCTGTCTTCAGAGGCTATTTTTAGGGTTTGCATGCAGGACTTTTCAGTGCATGTCAGCATATTCATCATGGGTTTTTCAAGAGCTACGCAACAAGGTAACATGCGAGGCAGGATGATCATTTTTCAGGAATTTACTATTTTTAGCCAGTGCTCGCATGCAATCCAGTTTGCTGGGTTTTTCTGGGTTTTGTGAGATCTCTCGGACTGTGTGACATGCAAATGCTTCCGGTAGCTGATTGGTCACTTTTTCAGGAACTTACTATTTTTAGCAGGATCACTCCGACAGCTGCCCAACACTTCAACGCCACGAACAGAGCGAAATGCAACAAAAACGGGGTCAAACAGAGATCTTTTGAGCAACATGCAAGTCAAATTAGGGTTTCTAGCTTTGGGACCCAAAATGAGGGGTAAAACGCCAAAATCTTTGAAAATTGAAGTATCCCATTGCAATCAACATCTCTCAAGGATTCCACTAGTAAAATTTGAAGGAAATATGAGCACTTACTATTTATAGTAAGGCACTCTGGAAACAGGCTATAAATAGTAGGTTAGCGCGAGACACCAGTGTGAACAAACTAGTCAACCCATGAGGTTCACGTCAGTCAGATTTCAAGTTAAACAGAGTTGCAAAAGTCCTGAAATCAAGCAGTTACTATTAGTAAATCACCTTCAAAAGCAGGCTATAAATAGCAAGTTGACACAAGATGGCAATTTGAACAGATCAACTAGATCATCAAGATCCTATGGTGTAAATTTCAAATCAATCCAAGCTACATAGGTATGAAAACCAGGGTACTTACTAAATATAGTAAACAAGGGCAAGCAAGCTAAAAAAATATCTAAGTCTGAGAAAGTTCTTGCTCACCCCTTGAAATGCGCCCAAGGTGAAGCTGGCTGAAGGATGGAAACGTTTTCAAGTCTTGTGAAATTCCTGCTCCACACTTCAAATGCGCTCATATTGGAGATGGCTCTAGAAAATATTTAAGTGTTGAAATTCCTCCTTGACCCTTGAAATGCGCCCAACTCCAAGAGGCATGAAGAAATTTTCTAAGTCTTAAAGTTCCTACTTAGCCCTTCAAATGCGCCCAACCTTGAGAGAAGATGAGGAAGGTTAAAAAAACGTCTAAGTGTGGAAAGTTCCTCCATCACTAGCTAAATGCACCCAACCTTGAGAGAAGATGAGAAAGGTTTAAAAAACGCCTAAGTGTGGAAAGTTCCTCCACCACTAGCTAAATGCGCCCACTTTGTCATGGAGAAATATATCAAGTGTTGGAAAATCCTGCAGGGGCCTTCAAATGCGCCCATGTCACCTAGCACTGTGGAAGATGTTCAAGAAATATTCTAAGTGTGGAAATTCCACCTCCACACCTCAAATGCGCCCAACTTAGTAGACTATGGAGGATGTTAAAAAAGGTTTCAAAGTGTTGTTGAATTCCTCCTAGGCCACTCATATGCGCCCAAACTTGTTGAAGGAGGTGGCTTTTAAAAATATGTTAAGTATGTTGAAATTCCTCCACCACTAGCTAAATGCGCCCAAGTTGATGGGCTAGCATGGAAAATTTATCTAAGGAAAATTGAAATTCCTCCTCTATACTTGAAATGTGCCCATGTTGGCCTAGAAAAGGACAAAGCTTATGAAAATTTCCTCCTCAACATGTCAAATGCGCCCAAGCTAGCTTAGAAGAAGACAAAATATTTGATGATATAAGCTAGAAAAATATGCCCAACCTTGGGAAGGGATGAGGAAATTTGCTAAGGCACACATGAATTGGTAGGAAGGAGTCAAAATGCGCCAACTTCATGAAGTTGAATAAAATCTTCCTAAAGCAAGAGAAGAAAAGCGCCCAGAAGAAAAGTGCCCAGAAGGAAAAGAAGAATAAACTTTGGTGAGAAAATATTTTTTTCTAAGGTGGAAATTATAAAAATTTAATGCCCCCCTTCGCAAGTATACACATGAATTTGGCATTTTCTAAGGGAAATTTTCTTCTAGGTATTGGATATCTTCAATAAGGAGATGATTTTGAAACTTTTCATGCCTCGCCTGAGACTTTAAGATGGAGATTTTACTCGAGCGCCTGGTTGATGGAATTTTCTAGGCAAAGGAACTTAAATTTGTCTAAGGCATGAGAATTCTCCAAAGCCCCTAGAAGGACCTAGTCAAAGTGCACCCGTGATGAAAGGTTATGAAGAAGGTAAAGTTGGCTAGAGAAAAATGATGAACCCTATCATATCCGGAGATCACTCAGACCGTGGAGATCAAAACATGGATATCAGGTAAGTAAAGTGGATTTATATTGTAAAGTGTTCTGATGTCCTCTTTGTTTGTTTTGCAAGCTAAACGTTGGACCAAAACACGATGACTTGAGGTGATGGAACAAGGACAAAGGAGTTATGTGTTGGAATTTCTCCACAAAGGTCTCATATGCACCCAACTCAGAGAGGTCGGTGGCAAGGAAGAAATGGGCGGGTCCAAGACAAAGATCAGAGTAGAGAAAAAGATGAGGGCCCAGGCATTAAGAATCATCCTCAAGCACTAAAACATCCTCAAGGCTAAGGATGAGGAATGACAATGGGTTGAAGAATAGAATAGAGGAACTCTTCCCAAGTGTGAAGTCCTTCTCCAGTAGTGACCTAGTAGGATGTTCTACAGCATACTCCGTATAACCAAGGGTGCAATGACAACAAGGAGGAAAATCATCATCGAGCAAAAGAATGAGGTTGCAGTCTTGGAATTTCAAAATGAAAACGTGCCTGCCATGCCAAAAGTTGAAGCTATGATGATCAGACTCATTCAGTTTGCAGTCAGGGAAAGAACAATGCGAACACATTTCTAGACAAGAATCTTCTAGAAGGGTGGTGGGCATTAATTGCTCATTTATTACCCCACTCTTCTTAGTGACGATTTTTAGGGTTAGGGCTTATGTGGCTCAATCTGAGCCCTTCATTCTGATTGTAATCTGAGCCGTCCGTTGGATTGGGCCAACTATAAAAGGGGCATCTGTAGAAACCCTAGTTTCCCCGTTTTCTCTATATCTGACTGTTTTTGTGTTTTTCTGAAGGTTTTTGGTTTTTTGAGTGTTTTTGAGGTTTTTGCATGAAATAAATAACAATGCAATTTTGCAAATAATTGAAGATAAATTCAATTAAAATTATCTAGCTCTCAAATAGTCAAAATATGGATGCCGGTTCATTTATTACTCTTCCGGAATGATTACAAAAATACCCAGTTACATGCAATATTAAAAAGCAATGATTTATTTGAGAACCTGATTTCTGTTGCTGCAATAAATGATCAGCTTGTGATGGTACAGCTGAGTTGAATATTCGCTTCTCCTCCAGTCTGATGATCTCAGAAGACTCCAACTACTCCAGCGCCCAAGGTGATGAAGATTAGAAGCCCAAAAGAGAGACGTTTTGACCCAGATGAAAAAACACGTCTTTTTATGCAAGTACGGCCTGACAGAATGGTACGGCCTGCAGCAGCAATTAATGCAGATTTGTACGGCTCCCTTGAAATCAATGTCTGAACTCTGTATGAGGTACGCCCTGATAGATATGGGTTCTCTGGATGAAAACTCTGATAAAACTCTGAAGATAATATAATCTATGAAGTCCAATGATTTCCTCTGGATGAAGAAACCTCTGCTGGCAATAAATCAGGTGTTATTTCACACCCTCTGAACTGCTTCCAATGGAGATGGCTCGTTCCCCAAGGAATTTGAACTTGAAACCCTAAAGCTTCTTGCTCAGATCAAAGTTGATCAATTTCAATTCTCAATAATCACATAATGGCTCAAAACCCAATGCAAATGCTATATTCTCTTGAAAAGTGCGATTTCCACCAAAATAGGGAATCATTAAAATATTTCGAACTTCTCCTTTTAATTATTCAATAGTCTCAGCTCAAATATTTTATATTAAATTTAATCGTCAATTTGGCCCCCTCAGATGATGGCGACCCCCTCAATTAAGAATCACTTAAGTTATAATATAATATTATAACTTTATATTATAATCATCAAATAATTAATATTTAATTAATACAATTAAATATTAATATCTCTAAATTCATCAGATGGTGATCGATGTGGCGAACCTTTGAAGTGATTGGTGCCAAAATCCATCTTGCTTCAAAATAGCGGGGTCCCCTTAAGAGCGCTAAAATAGCAGCAAAGTCGAATGAACCCAAGAAATGATCCAGAAGTAGCAGTGACCCTCTATCGGTCATCAGCCTACAAAGTGGGTGTGATAAGAGGAGGAGGCTAATCGTGCTCAGAGGATGTTCTGAGAAGGGGACATGGCGGTATCCTCATTTGTACCTCATTAGATTAGGATCATATAATAGCAGAGAGACTGATAGTGTAGCATAGATTGGTAGGATAGTTTGAAGAAGGAAAGTTCTTCCTTTGAAAACTTTGTAAGAAATTGTTGTGAACACTCTCTCAATAAAAAGAGTTTTCATTGATGATGATCTTGTCTTTTGTTGTAAGCAGCTAGCAAGATTTCTTTGCCCTTCCGATTCGAGTAGTAGCTTAAAGTAGAGAAAATTTCATTTCATGCAAGTAGATAGTAATAATGGAATGTGGTGTTTGATCTAAGCAAGCTTCGCTTATCCATACCACTAGCGGGCTCACTGATAGTGTGTTTGCCTTGTGTGGTCAACTGGAAACGTTGTGGACCTAACTTCAATCATAGTTTGAATGATGGTATGCGTCATTGTGATGGTATTTCCATGTCAAGTGGTGGTTTGCATATCTTTAGTCACCTCCCTTGAAGATTGCACCGACTCCGTGGAAGCTGTCCGATGCGAGGCAAAGCGAAGTGCGGTTGAAGTTTGCTGAAGTTGAGCTCCATATCCCGCACTGATAGAATTTAGGCTTTCCAAACCCTGCACCCATTTTAATTCAGTACTTTCTGGTTAGTTTAGGAAACAAAAGCTTTATAGATAAACCTTTCGAGCATTCAAATTCTTTTCTCCGTTGTTGAAATATTTTGTAAGTCCCCTTAAAATACCAGCAAAATCACATAGAGCCAACTGAGACTATCCACTGCATGAAGGAACCTTGGAGTTGAATGCATGATCTTTCTAGCAATCTTAGCATGCAGGAGATTTTGTTCAAGAGATGATAGAGTTGCCGTTGGTAACTTTATTCTGTGTTGGTGCGGTCACGAAAAACACATCAACACTATGGTTGGGCTTGAATTTCATATTTCATGCCTTAAGTCTTAAGTTTTCTTTCCTAAGGGTGTAACGACCTATCCTATACGTGAAATAAAAATTCCTTAATTTTACAACTTATAACGAAAGTAAACAAGTAAATAACATTGTAATAAAATTTTTCTTTTCTTTTCAAATTGAAACACATCATATAAATACAATTCAATGCCTTTTATAACAAAAGTAACTTTTTCCTTTTCAAAGTAAATAACAGAGTACGAAAGCAAAAGAATACATACACAGCTTAAACAAATTTTGCACAAATAGTAGTAAGACGGTCCAAGATCTTCCCTTTCAAATCTTGGTTCTTCAGACATCTATTGTGGAGGAGAAACATTACTTGGGTGCTTTTCGGCCAACCACGGACTAATAATATGGTCCCCCGCACATTCATTTTTCAATGAATGGCCCTCCCTTCGTCAAAAGGATTGGTTGAGTAACCGATTCTGTTAACCAACAAAGCATAGTGGTGTGTCTTACATAACTAGATTCTTGAATCCTGCAATCCCAAACTAGTATGTACTTATTGGATCACGGTGAACTGACAATGTAATCATTGCCCGATCTAAGAGGATGTAGGTACATTACATTACTATGGCCATAGTATTCTGGTTCGGTAAACGACTGAGTAAGTCATCTATCACTTACACTACTCAGGGCCAATTTGACTTGGGGCTACCTTATTCTACGCGTAGGCTATATCCTTCAATGGGTTCAATTTACCCCAGACTTCCTACCTCAAAAAGTCTACTAAGAAATGAGCTAGTCCACAAGTGTCTTTTATCCTAACTCCTAATTTAGGAAATCTTTATCCTAGGAGTGTTTAGCTTGTCACAGTTAACTTAATAACATAAGCTAGAGACCATACTTGGTTTTGACATCATTTCGTTCCTAGTAGGTATTAATTACTCTACATATTCTCCATATACGAAGATCATACAAAAATGCAAAACTCAATCAAATGCATAGAAAACCCTCCTTTAAAATCTTTCTCCATTATATCCCTATAATGCAAGTTAAGTAAAGCTAAACCCTTAAGTTCCTTAAACATTTAATTCCCTTTTTACAATCCCTTTATCCTTAAATCCCCCATTCATTCTACCTTTAAATGCATTGAATTCCCTTATACATTTACCCTTAACTGCATTGAATTCCCTTTGATATTTATCCTTAAATGCATGGAATTTCCTTCTACATTTACCCTTAAATGCATTGCATATAAAGTTTAACAAGACAATACTAATTAACTTTGAAATACACAAGTCCAAGAGAATGCAACATTTCAAACAAAGAATCACAAAAATAGATTTCATGCCTGATGTTTAAAGCTCCTTCTCCTAGCACTGCTCTTCTTGACACTCCTTCAGCAAGTTCCAGAATTCCTAATGAAGATGGCTTCTTTGCAAGTTTCTCAAACTATGGTGATTTCTCAAGTCACTATTCACAAATTGCACTCCTCAAATAGAAGTTTACTCAACTATGGCTTCACTCCACTCAAAGCTTAAGAAGGATTTAACACAGTAATTTGATAATTTCAAGTAAAAGATTACTGTATTTCTCACACTCAGCATATAGGAAAATGCAGCGAATAAGAAAAACACAACTCAGATAAATGAATATGGGAGCTCTCAAAAACGCAAGATTCAGATTGCACAATGATATGAAACAAAGAATGGTTAGCCATCTATTGATAGGCCCGTAATTGTAACAAATTCCACCATTGTGGGCATGTAAAATGACAACAAGGTGCCCAGACTCATTCAAATGCTACCTAGCAGATTTCTAACCCTATATCATCATAAAAAAGAGTGATTCAACCCTCCTGGAGCTAGCATTCCAAACTTATTCAACTCAAAGCTCAAAAATTGCCACTTACAGGAAAAAAACGTCCCTCTTTGGCGCACAACAGAGAATGACTCATACCTGTTGCGCACGTCATGTTTAAGCTTGCAACAACACATTTCATCTAGCTGGCGCTGCCTCTTCTCCAGCGTTTAAAACTGTTGCCGTAACAACACCTCTGGAGTGCAAGTTGGTACAGATAGCTATGCACACTACGCAATGAGTGCTCTTCAAATTAGGGGGGGAAGCTCCCTCGTTGTGCTGACAAAAGTACTTGAAAAGGGAAATAAACTAAACTATATCCTGTCTTTTTGTCTCAGCTGTAAGAGGCACAAGGCTTTCGAGAAAACTCTATATGTTGCAGCTAAGTATTTTCTGGTTTCGCAAGACTTAACTACAACACACAAAACTAAGTAACTTAAACTATCCAATCCCCTCAAGAATTCAGAGCATGAGGAAACGGAGCGGGAATGATTATTTGACGATAAACTGGGTACAAACTCACAACGTGAAGGCAAGGTGGCATGACTATCTTCTTGTCTGAATAGGCTTATTATTCACACACATCACACGATAAACAAGTACAGATTCTCAACTTGAAGGCAAGGTGGCACATCTATCAGCTCAATCTAAACAAGTTTATTGCACACAAAACATGAAAGATAGCCAACTAGGACAATAAATTGCGTAGGCGAGACACGCATACAATCTACAATCAAACTAGTCACTATATCTAACTAAGGCAAGAATTCACCATCATAATTGCATGGAACCCAAGTGGCATAACAATTCATCATAATAGTAAATACTCATGAACAGATACAGAACGAGCAATATTGAAGGCAAGGTAGGCACAACATATATTTCTCTCTCGTGCAAAAGTTATGTACAAATGAGAAAAAGCTCTTATTTATAAACATCAAAAGGTGTAGGGAACCCTAAAATCACCTTGAGTCAACTACAGTCTTGCAATACATGCAAGATTTATTGCTAAACCCTAATAAAGCAAACTATACAGTTAACTGGAAAGCTACCATCAGTTAATTGGTACAAATTAATCTAAACGGACAATGTGCAAGCATGCACGTCCTTATTGAAAGCAAGTTAACTGGAACACTACCATCAGTTAACGTAAACCCTAAATACAACTCCAAGTGAATAAAGCTAATCCTGTAATAGACATGCATGAGATGAGATAGCGAGTTAACTTGAAAAGATAACGCCAAGTTTAACTCCTGTGTGTAATGTCTATCCTGAGAGGTGGGAACTGAAGTCTACTGGCCATGATCTTGAGCAACCAATCCCTCAACGAAATTGTTAATTGCATCATTGTCTGGAGCTCTGATACTCTGCCGAAGTATGCTATGTTTGTGTAGCATGTCCTCACCAGCTGTGATCTGGGATTGAAGTTCATCTCTGCTCTTGGTTGCTTCATCGAACAATGCTAACATGACTGTAAGCTGATTAATCTTACAGCCAACGGTCTCCTCACTGAAAATAGTATGAATGAATGCTTGGAGCTCTGACTGTACATCAGTAAGCTCAAAATATGCACCACCCTCAATCTGATATCGACATGGTAAGCGAGACACTAAGGTTCTCACAAATCGGAGTGCACTAGTAACGTTCTCTCTACTCTTAGCCAACTCTGATGCCATAGTTTCCTCTATCTTTACCTTGAAAACCAACTATGTTTTCCAAGAGTAGATAGCCTCTTTATCCTCTGCATCTGTGACTGATTCATATGCCACACTCAGGTGAGCAATCATAATCTCGTCCCGAGGTCTGTCAATCACCATGTCTCGCTCCTCATCTTGGAGAAGTAAACGGAGCTCTCGTGCATTGTACCGCAACTGATATAGCTCTATAAGCATAAAACGACCTCTAGCAACGAACTACTCCTCCCATTCCTCCAAGCGCTTGTTGTATGCAACCAGGTGATTAAGTTGGTCCTGTTCTGCTGGAGGCTCAAGTATTGGTGGGAGAGTGGCAGTAACATCTGACCTGTGTACAAGGCTAGAAATGTATTGGCGAAGCTGTCTGATTTCAGCCTTGAGGGCTGCCTTGTCTTCTCCGTCCTTCAGCATTCTATCCCTGGCGCTGTCTGTAGCAACCTGTAGGAGATCAACCTGAGTCTAGCGAGTGCTACGACCAAGGTTGAATGTGATAACCTTGAAGTCCTGAGATTTCAACTCATCCAACCTCTTCCCCTATGGAGGTATAGCAGTCTCAATGACGACTTCCATATCAGTATTCCTCTCCACGTGGACCATGTTTTTGATCCTCTTGTCTAGCGCATCCTGGTAAACCTGATCAAAGTTTGAATGATTAAGGACATAGGATGGATGCCTCCTCTTCCTTCCCAGTTGAGTTTCAATCCAAGATTGGTCTCGGCTAATGCTATTGGAAGAATCTGTACTAGCAACAGGAGGCTCTGACGAGAGTGAATATGTAGAGGAGCTCCTGCGAGATGGGGAGTCTAAATCTAATTCGACATGAATCAGGACTGGTGACTGCTTTGGGGCTGGTGTAGGAACACGAGGTTGTACCTCAAGCACTGGCAGACTCTGAACTGGCCTCTGAACTGGCTCTGTGACAGGATTTTTGACAGGCTTCGTGTGTGTATTAATGGAAAGTGCCTTGCCTTTTGAATTGTTTGGCGCTTGACTCTTCTTGGGAGGGTTACTCCTCTTCTTTTGTTTGGGTTTTGACGAGGAAGGTAGTGAAGGATCCACCACCGGTGGCTCTGCTCTAGGAATATTTACCCTCCTGGTCTTCTTGCTGTCGAGGTGAAGTATGTTGTTCTGAATAACTCTACTTGACCTCTCCTTTACTGACGTGTACTCCTTGGCGTACCAATCAACTGTCGACAGTGGCTGTGTGTCAACCTACTCTCTAAAAAACTGAGGAAGAACCTCTCCCTCATCATCTGAAAAACCTCCCACATCTTCTACCAAGAAAACAAAAATCTAAGAGAGAGAAGCGGTCGTAGCTATGTTTGAGGACCTCGAAGTCGTCCACGCAATTTTCCCAATAGTCTTCCATAGAAGGCTTATGATATGCGTGACCACCGAGTCGTGCTGTGTAATGATCCCAAAGATCATAGGCACGTACATCAAGATACTTGAGATGATACCTCTCTAACTCCTGTCCTGCAGCTTTGGCATCAACTGCCGTTTTGCACCAATATATCCCAAACTGAAAGGGAAAATTGGCAGCTGGTTTATGCTTGCAGCACAAATGCCGATGAACATCATGTAACTGCCTCAGGAACTCCATAAAGACTGTTCTATTTGAAGGATAGCGTGGAAGCATGGCTGGATTTCCTATAAATCCATATAATCGGATATAGGTGTATGTTGGGAATTGAATGAACAAGTCCGCCCAACCATCCATCGCTGCTCTAGCAACTGCTGAGATACAAACGTGCAACTCTCGATCCAAATTTCTCACTGTATAAGTCAAGAAAGACTCGTGAACACGCTTGAAGTGACGTTCAGCCTTAGTGAACTCAAGCTGATCATAATAGTGATAGACTTTCTGAACACTGAGAATGCCAACAGTGTTTAACCCTCAGAACTAACCTTGATAAGCGATCAAGTACACGAGGTAAGAACACATATGAAACTTGTGGGCAACTAGGAAACCAGTGATTTGCTTGTGGATAACATCGCTGATGAAGGATGCCCAGTCATAATGCTCCTGCCTAGATATGATGCGACCAATGATGTAATACATCAAAGGCTGGAAAACATTTGCATGTGAATGACCTGAGACACGATTCGAGAGTGTGATTAGAATCGCGTACTCATCCTTGTACTCACCACGACCCACATTGTTTGGCAATTTGCTCTTTGCTTGCTTCAACCATCTTGCTTTGGCACTTGTCTACATCAGCGTTGAATGCATGCTCGCATTGCTCCATAGAAATAACCAGACTGTTCGGTTGTTGAGGGATACCAAAACTTCTTTCAACGCCTAGAGGCTTGAGACTACAAATGACTCGTCCATCTACTGAGACTATCTCATGAGTAGCAAAGTTGTAATGCTTAATACAAGACATCACGAACTCAACACAATGAACAGAGATAGGTATGGAAGCGGCCTCAAGTAATCCAAACTGCTGAATGTTCTGAATAATTGAATCTCTGATCTTGATTGGATCTAAGACTGCCTCTGGCAGCTCCTTGTGAAGATTCGTCTCAATTGTCCCGATGAAGTCGTGAGTGTTATCACGAAATCTAGCAGTGCTCGTTCCACGGATAACCCCCTACGAAACTTGTTCGTTTCCTAGGATTCGTGAAGTTCAAGCACGCAAAATGAAGTGATTTTCAAGCCACCTCGAAATGCGTTCCAAAGTTTCAAACATTTGTTTTGAACGTTCCCCTATGTTCGCTTCGCGAAGACCTTCGAAACGAGCCCCTTAGCGAAGTCTCGCTGTTCGTACTTAGTTAATTGTGAAAAATGCAATTGCACTGAAAAAGTGCGCTCCTGCTCACAAGCCAAAAATTTGCTAAGTATAAAAAGTGCAGGGGCGCTGTTTTTCAGCGCCTCTGCATGAAGGTGATTTCTTCCAAAGTGTAAGAGCGCTGAAAAAGTGCGCTATTACACTTTTTATCCTAACTTAGTCTTTTTCTTGCTTGGGCACGTTTCTTCATGTGTTTGCTGTTTTCGTTCATCGTGCCACTTTTCGTGCCTAAATTTATTGCTCGACTTGAGTTAGGTTTTCATATCTTTCTTTCACTTATGTTGGCGTAACAACTAGCACCTCTGGAGTAAGAGTTGCTACGAACAGCCTATGTACACTACGCAATGAGTGCTCTTCAAATTAGGAGGGGAAGCTCCCTCGTGCTGCTTTACAAAAATACCTGTAAAGGGAAATAAACTAAACTAATTCCTGTCTTTTTGTTTCAGCTGTAGGTACAAGGCTTTCTCGAAAACTATATATGTTGCAGCTGAGAATTTTCTCTGGTTTCGCAGATTCACTAACTACAACTAAACTTAATAACTTAAATTCTATCCAGTTCCCTCAAGAAAACAGAGCATGAGAAAACGGAGCAAGGTTTTGACTATCAGACGATAAACAGATTCAGATTCTCTACTTGAAGGCAAGGTGGCGCAGCTATTATCTCAATCTGAACAAATTTATTGGGCACAAAACAGATTTAAGAATTTACCATGACAATCTTATGAAACCCTATGTGGCATAACACTTGATTATAATAGTAAAGACTTCACAAACAGATTTATCATCATAATCTTATGAAACCCTATGTGGCATAACACTTGATCATAACGGTAAAGTTCACAAAACAGATTTATCATCACAATTGCATGAAACCCTATGTGGCATAACAATTGATCGTAATGATAAGGATGCACAAAACAGATTTATCTAAACTATGGAAAGAATCCACTATCACAATCGCATGAAACCCTATGTGGCATAACAATTAACTGTAATAGCAAAGACGCATGAACAAATACCAAAAGAGCAATATTGAGGGCAAGGTAGGCTGACATATATTTCTCTCTCAAGCAAAAGTTAATTACAAATGAGCAAAACTCTTATTTATATACATCAAGGTGTAGGGAACCCTAAAAATCACCTTGTGTTAACTCTGATCAATAAATGCATGCAAAATTAATTATTAAACCCTAATGAAGTAAACTATATAGTTAACCTGGAAAGCTACCATCAGTTAATCGGGTACAAATAACCTAAATGGACCATGTGCAAGCATGCACCCTTATTTAAAGCAAAGTTAGCTGGACACTACCCTGGAGTTAACTGGAAACCCTAACCCTAACTCCTGTGATGATAATTCCAAGGATGAGATAAGCATGTGTTAAGTCAGCAAGTAAACTCAAGACTGAAAGTCGAGTTAACTGTTGCTCACGACTCAACCCTCAAAACTGAAAGTCGAGTTAACTGCTGCTCACGACTCAACCCTCGAAATTAACTGCAGGTTCCAACTGGCAGATCACTCCATGTCAACTCGATCTAACACTTCGACCAAGAACTCATCGATCTCTCTGTCATCTGGTACTTTGACACTGCTCAAAACAACAGTCTGTTTCTTTAGTTCTCTGCCACTTTCCGTAATCGTATGCATGCCATCTTTACATTCTTCAGTCGCCCTTTTGAAACTGGCTGCAATCACTGAAATATTTTCTAATTTAGGTGCCATAGGTTCACCTTCAAGGCCGTCACGAATCAGCTTCTCGAACTCTGCTTGAACTTTATCCAACTCAACATACGTGCCATCTTCAAGAAGATAATGACACGTAATCTGAACAACGAAACCGCTAACAAGTGCAAGTACTCCAACCACATCATCCTTGAGTGAAAACAACTTAGTAGAGATCTTCTCACATATTTCCATTCTGAGAAGGTGCTGCTCTCTCCAAGTAAAGACTTTCTCCTGATCCTCATCAATCTCCAAGGCATCGTATGCAACTGACAACTGAGATCCTGCTTGAATTGGTGTCTCAGGCTCTGAATCTATGTCAATAGGTTGCATGTGAGACGGATTAGGAGGTTCAATGTGAGGTTCAACTTGAATAACTGTTTCTATTGGAACCTCAGGAACATTCTCAATCTGTTTCTGCTTCCTCTTACCAGTAGCTCTTTTCCCCGTGTTTCCACTAAGTCTAACCCCTTCAGGAGGTATTATAATGGCTTTGACTCTGGGTCTTGCTCTAGAAGTAGAAGGCAACGAAGAGAAATCCTTTGGCGGCTCTGCTACAGGAACTGACTTTCGCGTCCGTTTGCTCTCCAAGAACAACCTACTAGTCTTGATAACTGATCTGGAAACCTCTTCAATAGAAATATTCTCCTTAGCATACCAATCTGGTGAGCGAAGTGGCTGCCGAGCAACTTGATCCTTGACATATGAATTGAGAAGAACTTCTCCATCATCATCCGATAGACCATCAACATCTTCTGATAGGTAATCAGAGAGCTGACCGATAGTGAGTCTACAATAGTGACGACGACGAACCTCGAATTCATCTTCACAATTAGCCCAGAAATCTTCAAGTGCTGGCTTATGTGCAATCCCTCGCTCTAACCGATCTGCATAATGACCGAGAGGATCATAGGAACGCCTCTCAGTATAAGTCTTGAGTTTGAACCTTTCTATCTCAGTAGACATAAACCTGGCATCTGTTGCCGCATTGCATGTGAAAATTCCCAATGTGAATGGAAAATTAGCTGCAGTCTTATGACGACTACGAAGAAAGAAATGAACATGCTGCATCTGTCTGAGGAACTCCATGAAGATGAGATTATCTGAAGGGTACCTTGGTAACATCAAGGGCTCTCCAACATATCCGTAAACCCGGATGTATGTGAAAGTAGGGAACTGGATAAACCAATCCACCCAAGTCTCCATTGCTGATTTGGCCTCGGCAGAAATACGAATGTGCATCTCGTCATCAAGATCTCTAACGGTTCTCATAGAAAAGTGATCATTCACTGCTCGGAAGTCCTGCTGAGGGTAATATTCATGAACACGTTGAACACCGAGAGTACCATTAGTTTTCAGATGCCTGTAGCTACCTTGAAATGCAACTAAGTAGACCAAGTAGGATATCATATGAAACTCATGATACTTGAGAAAGTTAGTAATTTGCTGATGTAAGGAATCACTAATCAACACAGCCCAATCAAAATGCTCTGTGCCATCAAGAATTTTGGTAATCAGGTAAAACATCCACGAACGGAAAGTGCTAGCATCTGATTGACCAGTAACCCGGTTGAGTAAAGTTATCAAAACAGCAACTTCCTCTTTGAATTCGCCACGACCAACCTTCTTAGGCATGTTAGTTTTCTGAACTGTCAGCCATTTCTGAGCCACCTTCCTCTGCGAACATTGATGATCAGCATCCCATATCTTCTCACAAGCTTCAAGAACCACAGTAAAGTTATCTGAACGAGGAATAGCAAAACATTTTTCTATGTCCTTTGGCTTGATACTGCAAACAACTCTCCCGTCAACTGATCTGATTTGTCGTGAAGACGAGTCATAATGCTTGATGCAAGCAAGTACGAACTCAAGATTGAAAATAGTAATAGGAATAGATGCCGCTGCCAGCAACCCAGAACGCTCAAGATTCCTCAATGAATTGCTGCTAACACCCTCCAGACTGCTTAGATTAACCACTGGATAAACATGATTCAGGTCCGTATCTGACGTTTTGATGAAATTATGTGTAAGAGCCGATTTGGCCTTGTAATCAATCAGATTGAACTGCATTTTGAAAATGACGACTTTTGACTGTAAAGTCGAATATACTTGAAGAACTTTCTGAAAACCTCTAGAGAAAGCTAAAAATAGCCTCTGACGAAAGAAATTTTCGAAGTTTTTCTGGAACATGGGTTTTGTGCACAACGGAATTCTGAACAAACCCAGATAGCTGAATTCTCAAAAAAATGTGTTTCAAGCCCACATGCAAAGAGATTCTCGGAAAAAAACACAGAGCTTCAGAATGAAGGCTACGGGGCAATTTTCTCGAAAAAATCTAAGACGTGGGTTTTGTTGCTGATGCTGAAATACGCGAACCCAGATGATCAGATTCTGAATACGTGTTGAATTTCTTTGACATGCGAAGAAAGTACCTAAGGTGAGTAATAGAAGAAATAAGACAGAAGATAGAAAGTTTTGCTTGTCTGCTTATGAAAAATTTGCCAACTTCTTCCTTGGAATTTGATAAAACCTGCATGCAAAGAGAAAATAAAGTCTAGAATCGCCTTCCTCTGAACAATCTGAACTCGTTGCTATGAAGAATGCTGAATTCAGACACCTGTAGCACCTTTAGCTTGCTGGTCGCTCAAGAAGAATATGAACTTCAAAGCTAAAGATGATGAAATAATGGACGCCATTGCTGAAATATATAGATTTTCATCTTTGAAATTGGCACAAGGCACTAAAGCTTGAAAAATGGCGCTTGGCTTCTAATTGGACCTCATTCCAGTTAACTGAAACTCAAACAAGCTAAATAAATCGCCATGCATTAGGGTTTCCCTTTTCAGTCTTCAGTTAACAACTTCATGCGACTTTGACTTCAGTTAACAATCTATATCAAGTTCGCCATCTTCACACTTGCTTTAGATTCACAAAATTGAACTGAGGTGTCCCTTTTGATAACTAAAGTTAGTCATAAGGAATTCGCCATATTTCATGCAAATGAATATTCTAAATATATCGACCCTTTCAAGACTTCAGTTGGCCTTCAATGAATGCGCCAACTTCACACTTATGCTTAATTCAATTCTAAAAATAACAACCCTTTTGGAACTAAAGTTATCATTCCTTAGAAAATGCGTAGCTTCACTAATTTATGCTTCATCAATAAAAACTAAATATGGCGACCCTTTTGATAACTTCAGTCAACACTCAAGTGCGCCATACTTCACAAATTTATACTTCACCATTCATGCCGTCCCTTCTAGAACTTCAGTTGACACTCAATGAAGCGCCATCTTCACAGAAACTTCACAATTGCAACCAAATTCGCCATGCATGTGAACTCCAGTTGACATTCAATGATAATCTTCAGTTAAGTCAACATGCAATCAAGTTAACTGAACATGCAAACTAGTTAACTCGACATGTGAACTGAAAGATTACTCAACATGCCAATATATGAACTGAAGAGGACAACCCAAAAAATGTTTAGTCCAACTGGAGTCAGAACTCCAGTTAAGGCGTCCATTCAACTCTCTTTCGAAAATCCAACTTTGAACTCTTAAGCGAATTCCAGACTTAGCCAATTTCATGAAAATTTAAACTCAAACCTCTGCCGGGACCTCTGTTCATCCTCTGACACTGGTTGACTGACTTCTCCGATTGACTGGCTGACAGGTGCATCGCAAAGCTGAGCAAAAACTGATGAAAAGATATCTTGAGACTGCAAACCATAAAAATGACATCTGAAGGCTCAAAAATCCAAGCGCCTTTTCCAAAAGCTGCGCTTTTCCTCAGACTTAGTCAAATTTTCACTTCTGCATCTTGAACGAAGGGAAAAACAAAATCCTTCATAACTTCTGATTTATCAACTTTCAGAACTGGATCTCAGGTTCACTGCGAAGCTGACTTCATTCTGCACGACAGCTGCAAAGGCACATTTCCCAAGAAAACATCATTTGAAGGGTGAAAATCAAGGGCGCCCTTTTTGAAAAGCTGCTCTTTTCATTCCAGACTTAGCCATTTCTGGAACTGACTAAAATAATATAAAAACTCCGACTGCAAGCTGCTGAGTCATCTTCTGATTTGACGGAGACAGGCAACGGAAAGCTGAACATAACACGAACACATTGAATATCTGAAACCATCAAGAAGAAAGCATTAAAGGTTTGAAAAGCTGAGGCGCCTTTCTGAAAAGGTGCTCTTTTGCTTATTTCCTTGATATTTTGACTAAGATTTGACCCTATGTTTGACCTTTGGTTCACTGACTTCAGCAACTCAGATTCATCCACTGACGGATGCGTCGCGAAGCTCGAACAAACGTGAGACAAACATCTTGGATGGTATTTAGCCAAAAACCTTCATTTGGCACCTCAGAAAGATGGGCACCATTCCCAAAAGCTGCGCTTTTCTCCAGTGTTAGTCAATTTTCACTTTCGCCGAAATAGGTCCGTTTGACCAACTTGATAGCTCATCGCGAAGCTGACGTGATGCCGGACAAATGTCTGCTGGAGGTGACAAACCCTAAAAACAGGATCTGGGCCCCTAAAAGATAGGGCGCCTATTTGAAAAAGTGCTCCCCTCTTCAGAGAGAATTTTGATGTTTTTCGTTCAACTATTCATTTTTCTTAAATCTCTTTAGAAATAGACTGACACGACACTGACACCAACTCCATATTTGAAAACCCCAAAAACGACCTTTTGACATCACTTTAACAGGATTAAAACTCAATTAAGCAAAATGCCTTAGTGAAGCAAAAATTTTGGTTTTGGGTACAACTTAAAAGTGTTTTATTGTTCCTTTTTCATTGTTCATGATCTTCAAATTGTATTCCTTCTTGTTGGGCAAAATTCTCTCAAGCTGCAAAACATATTTTTGGAGTTTTTCGAAATTCCTCTTAACTAAATTCCGCGCTTCCTCTTGGTGAGTCATTCTCCTTACTTTCTGTCCTTTTTCCTTCGTTATTTTGTACATATCTTAGGTTTTACATGTGCGTTTTTTATTCTTACCTTCGTTTCTTCATACGTTTCTCTGAACACGCGTTTCTCTTTCATTTAACGGCTTTTTGAATATCTTTCCTGGTGTATGGACGTTTCTTTTCATCCCAATCTCCTTGTCTTTCTTTCTTCATATGTCCATCTTGTGTCTACGCGTTTTCCTAATATAGAACTTACGCAATGGGGTTTTCATGGCTCGTTTTGGTGTGATTTCTCTCTTCCCACTTTCAAGCATTGTCATGTTTGCTTACCTCTATCACCATCAGTGTATAGTTGCGTAAAGATGTAGGTTTGTCTTTCCAAAATGCCTGGCAAGAGGGTTCCTCTTCAAAAATACATTTTGCAAATGCTTCACACGAAGAAATTTGTGTCTCAAGAGTCAAGCGCTGTTTTTCAACCTCACTGCGCGTTGTTTTTTTTTCCAAAACTCAAGCTTCACATGTAATAGCATCCAAAATGTGCACTTATACTTTCATTTTGTTCTTCCCAAGTGTAAATTACCAACTCCACAATGAGGGATGTCATGGCACTGAAAAAGTGCGCCTTGACATTTTGAAATATTTTCTAACACTGAAAAGTGCAAGAGCGCACTTTTTCAGCGCCCTTGCATCAAAGTCAGAATTCCCCAAAATGTAAGGGCGCTGAAAAAGTGCACCCTTACACTTTTCATAATTTTTCCCTGAAACGTTTCAAACTTGCCCAATTCGGTCCTGAACCTCGCTCCTTCCATTTTGTGCATCGTTTTGCGTTCCTTGTCATCCGCTCCACACTTGCCCATCATTGTTGCTCGTTTCGCGCATTCCCATGCTATCTAACGACTAATGCTTGTTCTAGCTCGAGACTTTGCAGTCTCTTTTCAAAGACCTTCAAAGTTGAGTGATCAAAGTTTCAGCTGTTCTTGATGACTGCCAGTAAACCTCCGTCTTCTTCAAAAGCGAAAGGAAAAATGAAGTATAAATATCAAGGTGTCTATCTGCCGACTGTAGTGGTCTCCAAGGTGGAAGAAATAAAAGACACAGAGGTTAGCCATCAAGACTTGGTTGGTTTTGCAAAGCAAACTGAAATGAAGCCTCTTCCTGATCCAATGAGAGCAATTGTACACAGTAACCTGCATTTGGTGGCTATGTTCCCTACAACTGCACACAACACGGAATTTGTCCTTCAAGTGGCATCTCACTACATCAGGGAAAGTAGAAGTGTGATCGATTCTTCTGGGCACGAGATTTTAAGACTCTACCCTGACTTCTTTGACATTGTGTTTAAGTTCCCTCAAATGGAGAAATATATTGATGTCTCTATACAAAAAGCACAAGAAGTCTTTGACACTGATCCCAACAAGGCTAAAAACCTAATAAATACCCAATGGTTGAAAAAGCCTAGACAATCTGTTTCCAAATGGCCAAAGGGACTCCTACGAAGTGATTTCAAAGATGACATCAAAGATATGATCACATTTTTATGCAGAGTAAAAGGCTTGCCAAAATCGTCCACTTTTCATGATTGGATGTATGAATACATCAGGATTATAAGAAGACAAAAGGTGCACATTGACTGGGGAAAACAGATCAGTGATGAAATACATGAGCAGCTGATAAATGCGCCTTCCACATTGAAATTCTATATGACTTCTTACCTGGTGTACGCAGCAGCCGTAATGAGACAATTCCCAGGTCTATCCACAAAAGGAAATTGGATGCTGGTACCTGTGTACAGATTTTTCTATCAACTGGAATTGAAGGAAAGCTTCCATCACTTCAGGTGGGTTACAAATGCTTTCTTCGCACCTTTGCTTTTCAATTTTGATCCAGCTCTCGAAAGGAGGGTATCTGATGAGGCTTATAAGGTGGTACGTAAAGTTGGATGCCTATTTCTTCAATTCCCAACATTTACTTATTTGAGAGTAGGGTGCTACACTGGCTGTCCTTACATGCTGCCACGTTATCCTTCGGATAAGTGGGTTCTCATGGAGACATGCAGACAACTGATTTCAGTGCAAAAAGAACGAAGAAGTAACCACAAACGTGGATTCAAGTTCCCACTGACAATTGGCAGATATACTATCCCAACTGTACAAAAAGCCAAGTCTGTTTATGCTGAAATGCAGATCATGACAATCAAGACCTACAGGTATAGGTTTGTATTTGATTACCGAGATGTCAGAAAGAAATTACAAAAGGGTCATCATCATAAGTATTGTTTTGAAGACATCTGGGCCGATTGTAGAGATGAAGAAGCCATTCGCGAAATGGATTATTGTAGGTTGACTGTTCAGCAGATCAAAGACCTTGATATTGCTGACCTACCAAAGGATTTTACAGATCCTGGTGATATCATGAATGCTGTCTATGATGAGCAAGAAGTTTCTAAAAGGCCGTTGCCTGCAATTCAATGGTCTAGAAAATAAATTACCAGCATGAGAGAGAGAGATTGAATCCAATCCTAGCGGCTGTTCCCACTTCTTCACGAAGAGGTCCCAGGATCAAGTTTACTGTTGGCAAGAAAGATACCTAGTCCGTCCCAGAAACAGAAACCACGGAATCTGATCCATCTCACTCTAAAGGTAAAAAGTCTATTCCAGAGGAGATAGATTCCGATGAAGAAGGAACTTCAAGTGATCAATCTGCTGAAGATGAAGACTCAGTAGAAGCAGACTCCGATGCTGAAGAGGTTTCTGAAAGTGGGCAAGAGTCTGAAGAAGATTCTGAAGAAGAATCTGAAGGTGATTCTGAAGGTGATCCAGAATCAGAGAGACAAGAGGGTAATCAATAGGAACCTAGGCATGATCAAGAAAGAACTACTTCTCCTCCTGAGAATGTAGTTGAGGAAATTCCTAGAACGTCATCACCTGTGATTTCTAGTGTTCCTCATACCCCTCCAAGTTCAAGAACTCCTCCACCTCCTATTCCCTCGTCACCCATTCATACCACATGCATTCCTGCAGTTGAAATATCCACTATTCTTGCAGCATCAACCTCGCTTGATACTCCCTCAGTGACAAGCATTCATACGGTTGATATACTGTCAAGTCCTCCATCATCCATTCCTAGCCTATCTTCACCAACGTATGATATCACTTCTGAAAATGAATTCAATCGTTTCATGAATGAGTCAATGCGTGATCAGCTCAATGTGCAATCTACAAGAGCGATGATGACAGACACTTCTCCTATTGTTACAATACCCATGGTAACCTCAGATGTGACAATAAATTCAGAAGTGACGATGACAACTGAGTTGATAGTGAATTGAGAAGTTCACACCTCCTTTCTTCCTCCTTGGCTGATATCTCAAGTGTCGAAGCGAAAGAAGCAAATGATCTCTCCAGAGGAGCTCGACCTCGAAGAGAAAGTCCCTCCAAAGGCTAAAGGGAAGAAAAAGGAAAAAGTCTACTCAAGGCTAAACATTGACAAGACTAGCCACAAGTATGCAGAGATTGGCATACCACCGCACGAAGAAGGTGATGTCAATATGGAAGACTACACAGTGACAAAAGTCCAGCTTGGCAAGGTTACCAATGAAAGTGCAAAGGCTGATGTGCAAGTGACATTGGATATCTTGGCTGGAAGACTGGATAAAATGGAGCAAGCTCGCAATATGTACAAACAGAGGGCAGAGCATTATGCCACTGTTGTAAAGAGACTTGCAGGATCTCCAACTAATGCACAACTACTGACAGTGGTAAGTATTGAAGACCTAACTCTCAAGAAAGCTGAGAAGTTCGCCTCCAAAGGCAGAGTGTTGTATGATTTTGTTGAGAAGATCATAGAACACAGATCTCAGATCATAATTGTTGCGGACGAGAAAACTACCTTGTTGGCCAAGCTCACCACAGAGCTTGATAAAGAAAAAAGTGTACTTTCCCAGGAGCGCAAAGATATGGAAAAATGCCTGCTGTTGTGGTCGGAGATGAAGCAGGTAAAGCTCAGTAAACTAGTGGAAGTCGGGGTAATTCCTGACAAAGAAAAGTTCGTTGAGGTAAGAGAATCCTTGAAACATCGAATTCAAGTAATTCAATCTCTTACGGAAGATCTCCACCAAGTGCAGGAAGATGTCGAAGGACATCGTGTTATTCTTGAAAAAGGTATCAAGGAGTTACCAGGTCAACTTCTTGAAGAAAATCGTATCTTCCTGCCGGCCACAAAAATATCTCAGATCTTCAAAGAAGCCATCATGAAGTTGATTGACAGTAAAACATAGAAATAGAAATAGACCCACCAGAGTAAAACATGCCTTTTGATGATTTTGACTTGACCAATGTGATCGTGAAGCCTTTAATCCTATCAAAATCATTTTCAATCATTTTTGGGAAGGTCCTATTTTCGGGGGTTTCCCTGAAAATAGGGGCGTAAAACCCTAATTTTCAAATTTTCAGAATTTTGCACGTGTTCCTTGACAGAAACCCACCAAGATCCTATGATTGGTTTGACCTAAAACAGACTTTACATGGCATTTTAACAAGATTTAGCTCAATTTATACAGAATGCCAAAAATTTATTTTGGGTACAATATCCTTCAAGTTGCAATTTGATAACACCAATAACACCGCCGAGTACGAAGCCCTGTTGTTGGGAATGCAAGTTGCACTGAAGAAAAAGATAAAAAATCTTCACGCACAAGGTGATGCCGAGCTGATAGTATGTCAAGTGAGTAATCTCTATCAGACAAAGAACGATAGACTCAGGCATTATCGTAATCTAGTGTGGGATTCTGTTGAGGAATTCGAAGCTTTTGATATCTCTGTTGTTCCCAGGGAATACAATACTAGAGCTGATTCCCTCGCAATCTTCGCCACGCTCTTGGTGCCACACAAAGACTTTCAAGGTTCTACCTACACCATAGAGTTGGTTTTCCACCCAAGTGTCCTTGACAATTCAGAGAACTGACAAATTTTCAATGATGATCATCAGATCATCGCCTTTCTTGAGAAAGCAGAGAATTTTGATGAGTTGTAGTTTGAAGGCAGCAATTCTCCGCCTCGAGAATTTGTGTCTAATATAGATCCTGTTACGAGCGAGGAATATTTGCAACTCAAAGGGAATAAGATTCCCAAAGGATTGGTATCCTTGGAAAAGCTTTTTGACAAGCATGATCGTCACGTGAAAAAGCAACTCTCAAATTCCGACTCATCTAATGAAGTGCAACAGATAAATCTGGGAACTGAAGCTAACCCCAAGATGGTGAACATTGGCAAATGTTGCACAACCAAAGAAAGGAGACAGTTTGCTCAGCTACTTTAGGATAGTCCCTCCAAAGGCTAAAGGGAAGAAAAAGGCAAAAGTCTACTCAAGGCTGAACGTTGACAAGACTGGCCACAAGTATGCAGAGATTGGCATACCACCGCACGAAGAAGGTGATGTCAATATGGAAGACTGTAGAAACCCTAGTTTCCCCTATTCTTCGGATCTGATCATTTTTCTGATTTTTTTGAAGGATTTTGGTTTTTTTGCTTGTTTTTGAGTTTTTTGTGCAAAACAAGGAAATTGCGATTTTTGCAAGTGCTTGAAATAAATTCAATAAAAATCATTTAACTCTAAAAATGATGAAATATGGATGCCAGTACATTTATTACTCTTCCAGAGATGATTACAAAAATACCCAGTTCATGCAATGTGAAAAGACAGCGATTTTATTAAAAACCTGATTTCTGTAGCAGCAATAAATAATCTCCAGATGATGGTACGGCTTCACCAATATCAGCTTCTCCCTCTCTCCAAAGCTTGCACACTGATCCAGGGATGTAGGCACCTCCAGAAAGGAAGATAGAAGACCAATAAATAAGGCGTTTCTCCTTCAAGCTCAAGGACGGCTCAAGATGACATGGTACGGCTTGCAGCAAGTACGGCCAGGTACAACAGCATTAAAGATTTGTACGGCCTTCTCCAGAACTCTCCAGATCTCCAAATATGTGCGCCTAGATGAATGAATGACCTCTGGATAGATAACTACTCTGTAAACTCTGAATATGAATGTCTCTGAAGCTCTGTGATTCCTCCTGAATGAAGAAACCTCTGCTGGCAATAGATCAAGTGTTATTTCACACCCTCTGAATTGCTTCCGATGGAGATGGCTCGTTCCCCAAGGAATTCGAACTTGAAACCCTAAAGTCTCTTGCTCAGATCAAAGTTGATCAATCTCAAAATCAATAATCATCATAATGGCTCGATTCCCAATGCAACAACTTAATAACCTCAAAAGTGCGATTTCCTCAATAATAGGGTTTTCATTAAAAATTCGCACTTTTCATTATTTTATTATTTCCATAGTTCTCAGCCAAATTTTTATCATAAAATATAATCACGAATTGGCCCCTTCCTGATGATGGGCGACCCCTCAGCTTAAATCACTTAAGTTATAATTTAATATTATAACTTTATATTATAATCCTCAAATAATTAATATTTAATTAATACAATTAAATATTAATATTTCTCTCGTTACTCATCCGATGACTGATCCGTCTGAAGCTGACGAACACTGAAGTGATCCTGAACGCTGCCAAATCCATACTGCTAAAAATAGCAGGGGTCCCACGCTGACTGCCAGGAACTGCTAAAAATAGCAACTCTGCAAAAAGTCTCCGATCGAGCCCAAACGAAAGCCTACTGATCAAACTCTGCCAACTGAAGCGGAGCCAAGCTCCAGAGTGACCCTCTATCCAGTCTATCAGCCTACGAGGGTCGTGTGATAGGCTAATCCTGTACTCCGAGAGATGTCACTAAGAAGGGGACATGACAAAGACTACACGGTGACAAAAGTCCAGCTTGGCAAGGTTACCAATGAAAGTGCAAAGGCTGATGCGCAAGTGACATTGGATATCTTGGCTGGAAGACTGGATAAAATGGAGCAAGCTTGCAATATGTACAAACAGAGGGCAGAGCATTATGCCATTGTTGTAAAGAGACTTGCAAGATCTCCAACTAATGCACAACCGCTGACAGTGGTAAGTATTGAAGACCCAGCTGTCAAGAAAGCTGAGAAGTTCGCTTCCAAAGGCAGAGTGTTGTATGATTTTGTTGAGAAGATCATAGAACACGGATCTCAGATCATAATTGCTGCGGACGAGAAAACTACCATGTTGGCCAAGCTCACCACAGAGCTTGATAAAGAAAATAGTGTACTTTCCCAAGAGCACAGAGATATGGAAAAATGCCTGCTGTCGTGGTAGGAGATGAAGCAGGTAAAGCTCAGTAAACCGGTGGAAGTCGGGGTAATTCCTGACAAAGAAAAGTTCACTGAGGTAAGAGAATCCTTGAAACATCGAATTCAAGTAATTCAATCTCTTACAGAAGATCTCCACCAAGTGCAGGAAGATGTCGAAGGACATCGTGTTATTCTTGAAAAAGGTATCAAGGAGTTACCAGGTCAACTTCTTGAAGAAAATCATATCTTCCTGCCGGCCATAGAAATATCTGAGATCTTCAAAGAAGCCATCATGAAGTTGATTGACAGTTCAGACTTTTCAGAAGCCTCATTGAACGTCATTTGTGATACAAGGCTCACATTGGTTAACCTGAAAATGCATCTTGACAGGTGCAAGAAGGTTCACTCATCTGCCATGAGATCGATCACGAGAATTCACACCATTGTGGATTACACCATTGGTCCAGATGAGAAGTTCGTGCAGGAGACCAGGAAGTAATAAGAAGACTTCTGCGCCCAAAGCAAGGAAAAATGAAGAAGGTTCCTGATCTCCAGTGTTAGACATTTCCGGTGCATCCCTTTATGCATCTTGTAAATATTTCCTGACATTTTATGTCTTTTTGTAAATTGTAATTGCACCAAGTTCGAAGATGTAATCTTTTGAAAACAAATTACACTGACTTTGGTCAAAGTTAGGTGAGATCTCCTTAAATCACTCACCCAACTTTCCTTGATTTCCTTAATTAGATTCCTAATTTTTCTCATCCCTCTTTCTATATAATGTGAGGGATTTCTATTGTAAATTTATCCTTTAGTATTTTGCAACAAAGTGCTGCCCTTTTTGAAGCAGAATTGTGAAACTTTGTGTTCATACTTTGTGAATGAAATCTGATCAATAAAGAAGAGGATTGCAAACTAGACTTTGTGTTGGATTCAATACTTTTATGAATTGATCTCATTTGGTGGTGATTAGCTTATGGAATCTGAAGGACTCTAAGTAATTTATGTAAACTTTGTGTTACATCCTTTATTTAGATTTTCATTTGGTAGTGTTGACGTGGTTTTTGAGACCGCACCAACACAGAATAAAGTTTCCCAACGGATACCCTATCCTCTCTTGAACAAAGTATTCAGCATGCTAAGATTGCAGTAAGATCATGCTTTCAACCCAAGGTTCCGAATACTTAGAATACCCTCGCTATTTGATGTGAGTTGTCGTGGTTCTCAATGAGGGGACTTACACAATTGTTCGACAGCCTAACGCATAAAGTAGACTTAAGGGCTTTCGTGTAATTCAAATGATTTGGCAGGTGAGCACAAGTTTCCTAATTCTAACCGAAATGAACTGAAATTAAATGAGTGTAGGGATAAGAATGTTCTAGTCTACTCTAAAGCGTGGGACACGGCGATCAATTCTCACAGACTTCAACCAAGCTCCGTTTTGCCTCACTTCGGACAGCTTCCGCGGAACTGGTGCAATCTTCAAAGGAATGACTCAAGATGTTCAAATCACGATTTAGCATGAAGACACCATCACAACGACGCATGCCAACATATAAACCATAATCGAAGTTAAGTTTCACAAAGTTCCAGTTGACCATGCAAGGCGAACCCACCGTCAGCGAGCCCGCTAGTGGTATGGACAAGCGAAGTCTTGTTCAAATCGAGCACCACGTTCCACAATTGCTAAGTACTTGCATGAAATGAAATCTACTTTACTTTAAACTACTTCAAGATGCTACGGAATTAGAAGGACCTAAGAAGCCTCAACAACTATTCACAACAAAGAAGAATTCACCATCAATGAAAATTCTTTTATTATGAAAGCATACATGACAACTTCTTACAAAGTATCCAAAGGGAAGACTTTCCTTCCTTTTCAATCTACACTACTTTACTTTCTACTCTATCAACTTCTCTCTACTCTAAGCTCTGCTTCTACTTCTAAATCTAATGAGCTACAAATGAGGGGGACTCCCCCTTTATATAGCTAGCCCAGTCCAAAAGACGGCTAGGGTTACAATCGGCTAGATGGCTCAGATTGTGCCACCTCAGCCCTAAACAAGATTTGCCCTAAAAACCGCCACAATGGAAAGTGGGGCAATAAATGAGCCATTAATATCCACCATCCTTCTAGAAGATTCCGTTTGTAGACGCGTTCACACTGTTCTCGATCTTCTTTCTTGACGTTGTTCTTCAACTTCGCTCGAGCTTCTGTTCTTTTCTCCATCTTAAGTTTTGGAAACGTTTCCTCAACACTTAGCCATTTTTCACAACTTTTCTTCCTTCGAAGTTGAAATATCATCTTGGATCACTTGAATCATCAACGCTTGGCCTCGACGTTCCTCCTGCAAAACAAGCAAGGAGAAGGGTATCAGAACATTTCATAATATAAATTTAACTTGCTTACCAAGATTTTCACGCTCCAACTTCCAAGCGTTCATCGCCCTCGCTAGCCAACTTTTTCCTTCATCATGATTCTTCATGCCTTAGCCAATTTTTCAACCCATTTTCCTCAAGGGCGTATCATCTTTGAGAAATTCATTTCACTAACTGGAGCTCTGATACCCAATTTCATTCATCTCTGGCTCGGGAAGATTAGTCCCACGAAGCACTTGAGCAAATTCACCTAGGCAGTTCCTTTCAAATTCATCGTCTGGAGGATTTCACCTTGAAAACACATTTTCTTCATTTTGCCTTAGAAAATTTTCAAATTTCCCTTAGGAAATTCATCAACCTGGTGCCCATTTAAAATCTTCATACCAGAATCCTCGACAAGCTGTGGAAGACCTTAAAATCCATTCCTCATCGATAATCTTCGATAGCCAGAAGAAAATTTCTTTCAGAACGCGTCGAACCCATGGGTACTCAACGAACGGGTTCATTTAATTTTCTGGAATTTTGGACCTTGGAAAAATAATTCCCAACAATTTATTTCATTTCTTCATCTCCTCTGAGAATTTTGTTGCTTTGACTGGAGAACTTTTACTCATCCTGCAATGTTGGCACCTTCTGACTTCATCACTGGCAACTTCACTCGGACTTCAGGAAAATTCATCACTCATCAGACTTAGGCGTTTTTCAAAATATTTTGCCTTGGAAAATTTGAATCACTTAGCATTTTTGAAATTTTTGCCTTAGAAATTTTTATTCATTCCTCAATCCATTCTTCTTGTGGAGAAATTTTATCTACCCAGAGAAATTTTCAACTCTCCTAGAAAATTCTTGAAAGCACATATTACGCCATGGAGAATATTTTGCTCTCAATGCCCAACATATTTCATTCACACCATCCTAGGCGCACCTTACACTTAGAAAATGTTTTTATCACTTAGCACCTTTAACATTTATGCTTCCACCACCTCAACACCTTAGGCGCATATTACATTTGTTGAAGGATATTCAGCGCGCCTAGCATATTCAAATTCCCACTCACCACATTACACATGCTTGAGCGCATTTGGCACTTGAGGAAGGATAATAACCACGCCTAGGGAATATTTTATTTCACACTCTCAACACTTCACTTTAGGCGCATATTAACATGTGTGAAGGATAAAACCACGCCTAGCCTTTCTTTTAAATCCATCAACTTTATGGGCGTATTTTATGGAATGAGGTGGACTTAACTTTATCCCAACGCCTTTACTCCTTTCCTTCCACTCCACTTCACCTTGCCCTCATGGCGCGTTCAAGATGCTCATGTGGACTTTGACCTTGAGCATGGGCGCATTTCAAGGGGCTGCAGGAATTTTCAAACACTTATCAAATTTTATCCACGCCTCTCTTCAAGTTAGGCGCATGTGTGGTGGGGTCAAGGGAACTTTAAAACTTTTGTCTTCACATGCCTCACTTTGGGCGCATTTTACCCCTCATGCAGGATGAAAACATTTGACTCCTTTGACCCATTTGTTTTTGGGCGCATTTTGGGCATAGTGGTGGATGAAAGTTTTTGAACTTAGAAAAAATTTCCATGTCTCTTGTGAGGGCGCATTTTGGACATAGTGGAGGATAGAAAACTTTGACTCTCCTTGACTTTTGTTGCATGCCTCTCCAACATGGGCGCATTTCAAAGGGGGTGGAGGATATCCTCACCACTTAGAATTTTTTTTTTTTTTTGGCATCTTGCTTGCATGTGGGCGCATTTAGCCTATGCTGAAGGATGAGACACTTTGACTTTTCCTTGACTTTCTTGTGAGTGGGTGCATTTTACTAGTGGAGGAGGATAAAGTTTTATACTTAGAACAATTTTGCTATCAACCCTCTTCCTTGGGCACATTTCACCATAGGAGGTGGATGAGACACCTGAGTTATAAAATTTTGGCATCTGGTGCTTGAGGGCGCACTTTCAGGTAGCTGCAGGATGAAATCCCACACTTAGCCATTTTTCTCGACCTCTGCCAGCCTGCTTCATGTCCTGCTATTTATAGTAAGTCCTTTGAATTTGCATCTTGAAGCTCGGAACGACTTGAAATTTTGCACACTGCATTCTCATGATCTTGTTGTTCTGTCGACACTGCCACTTTTAGTTGACCTGCTATTTATAGCCCATTTCTGAAGGTGATTTGCTATAAATAGTAACTACTCGTTTCTGATAACTCCACTGCTCCGATCGACTTGAAACTTGAATGAGGTGCTCCTCACCACGTGACCTTATTATCGATGTCAACGCATGCACCTGACTTACTATTTTTAGCCAGTTTCCAAATTGACTTACTATAAATAGTAAGTGTTCCGTTTGACTTGAAATTTCACCAGCAGATAGCCTGAAGGATGCTGATCGTGGTGGTTTACACCGGTTTTCGAAAATTCTGACTTTTAACCCTTCTTTTCGGGCTCCGAAGTTGGAAACCCTAATTTGCTCTGCATGCATATCAGATGATCTCTGTTTGCCTTCGTTTCTGCTGCATTGCGATCAGCTCGTGATTCTGAATTGCTGGGAAGCGGCTGCTGGGACGTACCTGCTAAAAATAGTAAGTTCCTTACTGAGTGGTTATCTTGTTTTGCATGTCACACCATCGCGAAGCTCTCAAAAAACCCATCAGGAATCACTCGACATGCAAAAGAAACCCTGACATGCAAACCCTAAAAATAGCCTCGAAAGACTGAATTCTGAAAGTTGTCGTCTCATTTTGCATGTTACATCATCGCGAAGGTCTCGAAAAACCCAGAAGGAATATGCCAACATGCAAAGAAAAACTCTGCATTTGAGCCCTGAAATTTGTGCCGGAAGCTGGACTGCTAAAAATAGTAAGTTGTCTGTTTTCGCTCAAATTTTGCATACGAGTAGTCTGATGCGCTCTGAATGCAGTGTGACTGTCGGAATTTCAAGAATGCTGACGAACTGACCTGAATTATGCACTTACTAAAAATAGTAAATACCTCAGAATCTGGTGAAAATTTGCTGAGAGCCTGCTGGAAACATGCTGACAACAACGTTAGTCTCAATTTTCAAGTTACTCACTTCATTTGACCTCAAATTGGCAAGGAAGCTCAAAACCCTAATTTCCAGACTTAGCCAAAATTTCACGTTATGGTTCAAAGGCGGAGAAATCTCGGAAAGACAGACAGCAGAAAGAGAGGGAGAGAGACAAAACCAAAGCCAAAAGACCAGAATGGAGCAAAAATTAGGGGTCCCCATCTTGAATGGGGCGATGTGTGAAAAGGTCACAACAGGTAGGAGGGGTCAAATGGGCCCAAAGTGGAGAAGGCATGAGAAATGGAAGCTCCCACTGCCAAATGCGCCTTAAGAAGCTGGAGGAGACTTGAAATTTATCTAAGGCAATATAATAAAAGCTCATACCCTCACATGCACCCATGAAGAAAATGTTGGAGATAATGCCTAAGGCATGGGGAAATGAAAGCTCACCTAGTAAAATGTGCCTTCAACTCAAGGAGGACCCCCTTAAATGCGCTTAAGATGAGGATGGCTAAGGAAAAAGCTTGAGTAGAAATGAAAGAGAGACTAGTTAAATGCGCCTTGAAATGAGAGAAGGGCCCCCTAAATGCGCCCAAGGTAAAGAGAGATGTCTTGAAAAATTATGTAAGTGTTGGAAAATGAAAGTTCCCCCCTTCAAATGTGCCCTCAAGCAAGAAGTGACTTGAAATTTTTCTAAGTATGGAAAATCAAACCTCAAGGGGTCTTATGCGCCTAGGACATGAAGGTGGCATCAAAAATTTTCTAAGGCTTGGATAAAATGAAAGTATAAGGGGTGAAATGCGCCCACCTTGTGAAGGATGCTCAAAAACTTTCTAAGGCATTGAAAAACAAAAGTAGGGACCCTTGAATGCGCCGAAGCCTAAGAAGGAGGTAAGAAAACGCCTAAGTGTTGAAAATTGAAAGTGTGAGGGGTAAAATGCGCTCTTGCAGAGGAAGTGTTTGAGAAATTTTTCTAGGTGATTGAAAATGAAAGTCTGAGGGGTGAAATGCGCCCAAGCCTAGGAAGGAGTTGAAAAGTTGCTAAGTGTTCAAAACTAAGTCTGAGGGGGTCAAATACGCCCTAGCTTGAAGAAGGTGGCTAAGAAATTTTCTAAGTGTTCAAACATGGCAGCACCCCCCATCATATGCGCCCAACTTGAGGAGGTGCTTAGAAAAGTTGCTAAGGCATTAAAAATTCCTCCACCACCCTTCAAATGCGCCAGTGAGGAATGAAGGAGAAGTGAAAAAGTTTCTAAGTGTTGACAACTGGCAGTATAGACTCCCAAATGCGCCCAAGTTGAATGGGTGACATGAATTTTTGTCTAAGTGTTAGAAAATTCCTCCATTACCCCCTAAATGCGCCCAAGTTGGAGAAGCTAAAGGAATTTCTAAGTCTGTGATGAAACTGGCACCTCCATACCCTAAATGCACCCAAGTCAAGTAGTTGGCACAAATTTTGCCTAAGGCATGAAAATTGGAGGCCACCTCATGGAAATGCGCCCAAGTTTGTGAAGGAAGTGTTGAAATTCTCTAACGCATTGAAAACTTCCTCCACCACCCATGAAATGCGCCCTTGGCAAGGTGGAGGCATGAAATTTTTTTTCTAAGTCAAGGAAGATGGCAGGACCCCCTAGCAAATGTGCCATCATGAAGAGCATGGATGAGAAACATTTCAAGTCAAAATTGCTTGACCACCCCTTGAATGCACCTAAACAAGCAGGGAAGGGGACAAAATTTTTAAATTTCTTGACCCCACTCCATATGCACCCAAGAAGAGAAGAGAAGAGAAGGCCATCCACATGGCAGTTGGGAAATTTTCTAAGTTTGAAATGGCATCAAGACACTCGAAATGCGCCCACCAAGGAAGGAGACATGTTAAAAAATTTCTGAGTCTGAAATTGGAAGTAGGGACCCCTATATGCACCCATGTTAAGATGGTGAGTTGAAAATTTTCTAAGTCTGAAATGGAAGTTAGACCCCTGAAATGTGCCCAAGGGGAGGAAGGAGCCAAATGTTCAAGGAAAATTTCTAAGTGTTTGAAAATTAAAGTGCAAGGTGTAATATGCGCCCATCAAGGTGAGGTAACTGGAGAAGATTCCTAGGTGTTAAGATGGAAGCAGACCCCCTAATATGCGCCCAGATGCTGGAGAGTGATAAAATAAATTTTACGAAGGTTGGATGAGGAATGTGCTAACCTTAATGGAAAAATATTTTTCAAAGGTAGAAAAATTAAATGTACCCCTTCAAGTGTACACATAAGTAATATAGTTGAAAAATATTTTCTGAGGGGGAATTTTTTCTGGGCCCTTGATATTTCCCAAGGGGAATAATTTTGAAGCTTTTCACCTCTTACTTGAGATTTTAAAGTGGAGATTTTAAGTGGGTGCCTGGTTAATAAAAAATTTCTTGGGGAAATAAAATTTTCTAGGCAGGTGGATAAAATAAATAAAAAATGCCTACGTCTGTTCTTTGTTAAAAAAAAATGCTGATGGGGTGAAATTACTAGAGGAAGGAAAATTTTGGAGGCAAGGAAAAATGAAGCAAGCAGAATCAAATGCACCCAAAAGGTGAGTATATGACACAAAATCTTCTAAGGCCTAAGATGCAGAGATAGCCCCTCCAAATATACCCGCAAAAATGGAGAAAGTTTCTAAGGCACAAACTCAGAATACAAGGTAAATATACGCCCTCAAGATGAAGTGTCAAGCTCTTAAAAGAAGGATAAGATAGGTGAATGAAATGGCTAAGGCGAGAAGATGAAAACATCAAGATGATATACGACCAACCCACAAAAGTTAAACGCGCCCGTGATGAAAAGTCATGAAAAAGCAAAAGATTGTGCTAGGGAAAAATGATAAACACTGCCAAATCCAGAGACAATCATACCTTGGAAATCAAAACATGGAGATCAGGTAAGTAAAGGGAATTTATATTGTGAGGTGTTTTGATACTCTTCTTTTTATTTGTTTTGCAGGATGAACGCTGGGACCAAGGCATGATGACTTGAGGTGGTGGAACAAATACTTCAAGATAACATTACAACCTTGGATGAGGAAAAGTTGCGTGTTTGAAATTCCTCCATGATGTCTCATTCGCCCCCAAACCATGAAGGGAGATGTTGGAAGAAACGGCTAAGTGTTGAAATTCCTCCACTCAGGGGAGGCAGGTGGTGAAGAAGAAACGATCGAGTCCAAGATTGGAGAATACTCCAAGATCAAGGTGGAAAATAATGAGGACCCAAGGGTAGAAATCATCCTCAAGCACTTTAGAGCTAAAGAATGTCAGCTGAGAAGAAAATCATCATCAAGCGAGAAAAAGAAGTTGCATTCTTAAAGTTTTAGATTGAGAACGTGCTTGCCATGCCAGTTCAAGAAGTTGAAGCTATAGAGTCTGCAGTCAAGAAGAACAGTGGAAACGCATTTCTGAATGAGAATCTTCTAGAAGGAAGAAAATGGGAATCTTGGCTCACTTATTACCCCACTCCACCTTGTGGCAGTTTTTAGGGTTACGCCTTAAGTGGCTCAATCTGAGCCCTTCATTGTAATTGAATCTGAGTCGTCCACTGGATTTGGCCAACTATAAAAGGGGCACCCCCCCTCATTTGTAAATCACAAACTAGAAGATTAGAATAGCAGAAGATAGAGAGACAGCTTAGGGATAGTGTAGATTGATAGCATAGATTGGTAGCATAGATTGAAGAGGAAGGAAAGCTTTCTCATTGAATGTTTTGTAAGAAGTTGTTGTGAACACTCTCATAATAAAAAGGGTTTTCAATGATGATGATTTCATCTTTTGTTGTGGATAGCTAGCGAGGCTTCTTGGTCCTTCCAATTCATTTAGTATCTTAAAGTAGAACTTAGAGAGCAAAATAGATTTTAAATTCATGCAAGTAAATGGTAATTGTGGAATGTGGTCTTCAATTTGAGCAAACTTCGTTTATCCATACCACTAGTGGGCTCACTGATGGTGAGTTTGCCTTGCATGGTCAACTAGAACCTTGTGATCCCAAGGTCCTATGTCCGTCTCACGAAGGATCCACCATGCCGATGTTGCACCACTCTAATCACATTAGTGAGAACATCATGTCAATGCTGCACTAACCTCCCTTGTAACTCCGAAATATTACCATCCATGTTACTCAAACTGAAAAATCTTAAAGGACTGAGATCAATATCCTGCAACACCTCATGTCCAAGATGCTCAGAGTCAACAATATCAACCATACCACTGTCTATCACAATCCTATGCAAGAAGAAAGATAGGCTACTCAACTCAAAATCAAACTCCTCAGCATACCTCCATACGGTATCAAACGAAACCATGACTGCAAATGTGTGATGTCCCCATCCTAGTTAGCGCAGCTGGATATGTGGTTAGCCTATCATCCTGGTCCTCGTAGGCTGACAGATATGTGTTGAGGATTAATTGAGGCAGTTCCCAGTGTTCAGGAGCTTCTTTCTTGCAGTTGTTTCCGGTTGGGCCTTCGCAGAATCCTTCAGAGGGGTTTTTCAGAGACTTTCTATTTTTAGAAAGTCAGACAGGGGGAAGCTGCTATTTTGGGCAGGGGCACCTGGTTCAGCTGTTTAGCTCAAAGTCGACCCAGTTCATCAGTTTGATGGTCAGATGGAGAAATAATAGAGTATTTAATGATTTATTGAATAATTAATAATTTTGACTTTATATTAAAGTCACTTTATTAATTTATTTAAATATTTAATAAATGGCATATTATAAAGTATTTATTATACTTTATAATAAAGTGAAAAATTAATATAATGAATAAGTAATTATTCATTAATGATGGGGCGCCAATTATTTATTATATTTCTCCTAAGTCAAAAAGGGCATATTTAATCATTTATTTAAATGATTATTAAAAAGAGGTTTTGGGTCGAATTTTCAAGAGAAGCTATATATTCACAGCTAAAGACAAATCGAACTCTTATGTCTTGATTATTCAATTTGTCTTCTTTTTGCTCTGAGCATTGAAGTTTGCAAAACCTAGGGTTTCAGCGGACGATTGGTTTTGAAGAACGATACCTCTTCAAGATCTGGCATACTGAGACTGTGCAATACCAGTTGAAGATTGTCTACTTGGTGACTTCACACAGAAGTTGCAGTTGAGATTATTGATTGATTTCAGGAGGGTTCTATTAGAGACTTTCATCATTTATTAGTGGCGCACCATTTGAGATTGTGGAACAGTGATCTGGCAATGTATTCATTGAAGCCGTACCATATTAAGTGCTGCTGTTGGGCCGTGCAGACTTGTACCAGCAAGGCCGTACTTCTTCATTTGGGAATATGCCTTCATCTCTGGGGTCTTCTGCCTGTTGCAATAGGGACGCCTTTGTATTCTAAAGCTTGAGGCGTGGTATCTGGAGACTGGAGTTTACTCTCTGTCTTGGGCCGTACATTTCTTACCTATCTTCTGAAGGCTGCAAGAAAATCAAGTTCCATAGAAATAAAATTATATTTCCTTCATATATTCATTTTACATATTGTATGTGCTCTGGAAACTTAATAAAGTCATGCGCCTACATCTTCTGAGCAGTTTCAAAGCATATTTTGTGTCTTTAGATTTATTATGAATTTTTAAGCATTTTTAGAGTAAAATCGCAGCTTTCAAGTTTATTGCAAAAAACCATCAAAACAAAAAAAAACTACAAAACAAACAAAATCAGCAATTTCAGTTAGGGTTTGGGTTTGAGAGTCACCTGGACTCTTACAATGGTATCAGAGCATAGTTTTCCTGCCATCCTGTGCTTTTTCAGTTGCTTTTTCAGAAAACAGAGTGCTTTTTGGTTGCTTTTTCATGAGTAGAGACATTATTCATTATACCAAGGGTGTAGGAACAGGCAAAGTTGAGGATTGGACAGGTCCACCTATTCGTGAAGGTGAGACAGTGTCAGGAGTATTGGGTATTCACAGATCAAGCTCCAACAGCAGCGAGAACAGTGTTGCAACCTTAATGGCAAACCGTGAGATCCCTGCAGAGACACATAGGGATTCAGGGAAAGCGCATGCAGAGGGCGACATTACTGATGAGGAGTTCAGACGCAGGCATGATAACATGATGGACATGATGTCCCAGTTGATGGGCACTATTAGGCAGTATACTCCATCACAGCCACATTATATTCAGATCGGACAGTTGAGCAGGACTGCAGGAGTGGATCGGCCTTTGGCATCAGCACCACGACAACCATCACCGAGCTATCAGGAGCGTAGGCCTGGATAGCCTACATTCTTACCCAGAGAGACCCCACCTCCGACTCCGAGGGTAGAGCAACAGGGGCACCATCAGGAGTTTCAGCCACATAATGGCATGTCAGTAGTAGATGTGACTAGATTTCACGGTGAGTATCTATCATTAGCACTTGAGATCAGACAGGCATTATCATTTCATGAGTTTATGGATGTTCATAAACCTAGAGGAGGAGGCAGATTTGACTGTAGAGCTCCTCAGCACCAGTAGCCACAGCCACAGGTGAACAGGGATTTGCAGTATGCAGTCAGCAAGATCACCTTGCCATACTTTGATGGGTCTGATAAGACGTCAGCGAGGTCTTGGGTCCAGAAATTGGACAACTATCTTTCACTGAGACCTATGCAGGAGGACAAGGCCATTAAGTTTGCTACTTTGCATCTTGATGGGCTGGCGCATGATTGGTGGCATCACGGCATGTACACACTTGGCCATCATGCGGTCAATACTTACTAGGAGTTCACCAGCAGGCTCATAGAGCGTTTTGATAAGAAGGATCCCGAACTCTACTTCAGGGAGCTAGCTCAACTCAGACAGATGGGTAGTTTGGATTCTTATATTGGTGAGTTTCAGAGGGTTGCAGTCATGGTGACAGGAATTTCAGAGCGGAGACTCATTATACTTTTCGTTGAGGGGTTGACAGAGTCTATGAGAGGTTGGGTCAAGGCATTTGACCCTCCTACCCTTCAGGAGGCCATGAGGAAGGCACGGAATATGGAGCTTGCAGCACCTCGCAGCAAGTTCACTCCAGGTTCGACACCCTACACGAGGCCTAATAGGTCTTTTGACAGGAATAGGCCCTTTGACAGAAGGAGGGATCCACCAGATCCTAAGAAACAGAATGCACCACCCTTTGACAGAGAAACACTGAATGAATTGCGGAAGAAAAATTTGTGTTTCTGGTGCAAGGCACCCTACGATGAAAAACATGTATGCCCACTTCGTCCCAAGGTCAAAAACAATAAGATGGAATGGTTTTATGAGGGCGAAGAGCAATCTGATCTGTCAGACCAGCAAGCTGATTCCGAGCATTCAGATGATGACATGTCCGAAAATGAGGGTGAAAATGAAGGAGGAAGGAAGCTACAGGAAGCCCATTTGACTAGCCTATAGAGAGATGGGTCGTTTAGACTTCGCGGGCTCCTAGCAGGCCAGAAGGTGATCACTTTATTGGACACGGGTGCCACACATAATTTCATTGATGCACGGCTAGTAGAGAGACGTGGTATTCAGACAGAACAGTTTGAGGGTATTCGAGTTAAGGTGGCTGATGGGTACACCCTCAGATGTGACCGAAAGATTACTGATCTTCCAATGCGACTGAACAACTATGAGTTCAAGACTGAATTCTATGTTGTTAACATGGGAGATACTGATGTGGTGTTAGGGATGGCATGGTTACACGATTTGGGTGAGTTCACACTCAATTTGCGAGACATGGAGATGAAGTTTAAGGTTGATGGGAGACCTCATGTCATCAAGGCCACTAGAGACAGTAATCTGAGGATGGTTTCGTTCAGGCGGATGGAGAGACTCATTCGTCATGATATGGTTGACTGGGCTGTAGAGTGTATGTTGATGCCAGCACAGCAAGAGCAGCAGAAGGGTGAGTACCACCCTGACATTCAGATATTGAGGACTAAACACTCCAAAGTGTTTAGTGACATTCCACCTGGTAGACCTCCAGACAGAGGCACGGAACATATCATTGAGTTGGAGGAGGGCGCAAATCCCATTATGATCACCCCCTACAGGCATCCGAAACGACTTAAGGATGAGATTGAGAAGACCATCAATGAGTTGTTGGCCATGGGACACATTAGACCTAGCAAATCACCTTTTGCTTCATCGGTTGTATTGGTGAAGGACGGGTCACTTCGGATGTGTATAGATTACCGTTAGCTCAACAAGAGGACGATTAAGAACAGGTACCCGATACCACGCATTGATGAGTTGATTGATGAGTTACACGGTGCTATCTTCTTCACGAAGATTGATTTGAGATCCGGGTACCACCAGATTCAGATGAGGGAGTAGGATATTGAGAAAACCGCTTTCAGGTGTCATTGCGGTCACTTCGAGTTCTTGGTTATGCCCTTCGGTCTAACCAATGCACCTGCCACCTTTCAGGCTACTATGAACAGAGTCTTCAGTTCTCAACTGCGGAGATTTGTATTGGTCTTCTTCGACGACATTCTGGTATATAGCAGATCATGGGAGGAGCATTTAGCTCACTTAGACGCAGTTCTGGGTATCTTGGCTGATGAGTCTTTCTATGCCAAGGAATCCAAGTGTGAGCTAGGTATGGAGGAGTTGTTGTATCTGGGGCACATCATCAGTGCCAAGGGAGTGAGTATGGACCCTGAGAAGGTCCGAGCAATAGTTGAGTGGCCGGTACCTGAGAACCTTACGCAGCTCAGAGGCTTCATTGAGTTGTGTGCTTTTTACAGGAGATTTGTTAGTGGGTTCTCACGTCACACCGCACCCCTTACTGACTTGACAAAGAAGGGGGCTTTTACTTGGTCACCACAGGCGCAGGAGTGCTTCGACAGGTTCAAGGTGATCATGACTTCATGTCCAGTGCTAGCATTGCCTGACTTTACGAAGTCATTTGATTTGTTTTGTGATGCTTCAGGAGAGGGCATTGGTGCCGTTTTGATGCAGGAGCGACACCCTATTGCTTTTGAGAGCAAAAATCTTAGGGGCCTTGAGAGGTTCTACAGCATTTACGACAAGGAGATGTTAGCCATTATGCATGCTCTGGCTAAGTTCAGGCAATACTTGATAGGCAACAAATTCAGTGTTTGTACAGACCACAATAGCCTGAAACACTTCCTTGGACAGCGAGACCTGAATGAGAGGCAGCAAAAATGGGTCAGCAAACTACAGTTGTATGACTTTGACATCACCTTCATTAAGGGGAAGCAAAATGTTGTAGCGGACGCCTTGTCTCGTAGACCTCAGTTGAATGCCATGGCACAGATCTCAGAGGATTGGAGGCATCGGATTATTGCAGAGTATGCTAAGAACCCATGGGCTTCTAGCATTGTTGATAGGACAGAGCAGGATGATAGGTACACAATTGTAGATGACTTGATCATTTACAAGGGGCGGATTTTTTTGGTTCCTGGCTCTGAGGTGAGGGATACAGTTTTGAGAACCTTTCATGATCTTCCTATGGCAGGCCATCCCGGGTACTACAAGACATATAAAATGGTTCCAGAGCGGTTTACTTGGAAAGGGCTGAAAACTGATGTTTTACAGTATGTACGGGAGTGTTCTGTTTGCCAGCAGAACAAGTAGAAACACACATATCCTGCTGGATTGCTCCAGCCACTTCCGATACCTGACAGGAAGTGGGAGTGTTTATCGATGGACTTTATCACGGGTTTGCCGAAAGCCCAAGGTAAAGATTGCATCTACGTAGTGGTTGATTGGTTGACTAAATATGCACACTTCTTCCCGATTACTACTACATTCACAGCATCGCAGATTGAAGAGCTCTTCTTCAGAGAGGTATTCCGGTTACATGGGTTGCCTCGGACGATAGTCAGCGATAGAGATAGTCGGTTGGGATATGATGCAGAGTCAGCAGGACATTTTGAGGTCTCTCAGAGACAATATCCAACGGGCACAGAATCAGCAGAAGCAGTATGCTGATCAGAAGAGGGTTGAGCGTTCCTTTGATGTGGGTGATATGGTGTACCTTATGTTGCAGCCATATCGTCAGTCTACTCTGTGGAAGAGTGGGGCAGAGAAGCTGAAGCCTCGTTACTATGGTCCATTTCGTGTTGTCAGACGAGTGGGCGAGGTTGCTTATGAGTTGGACTTACCAGCAGATAGCAGGGTTCACAATGTGTTCCACATTTCTCGCCTGAAGAAGGCATTGGGTCAGCATGTGACACCCTCTCCAGTTCTACCACCCCTTGATGACAAAGGGAAATTGATACTAGTACCTGAGGCCATCCTCGAGATGAGAGAGAGGCACCTTCGGAGGCGGGTGATCAGGGAATATCTGATCAAGTGGAAAGATTTGCCAGTTGAGGATGCTACATGGGAGTCAAAGGAGATTTTACAACATCCAGAGTTGAGATTGCTTGAGGACAAGCAATTTCAGGGAGGGCGGACTGTGATGTCCCCATCCTAGTCAGCGCAGCTGGATATGTGGTTAGCCTATCATCCTGGTCCTCGTAGGCTGACAGATATGTGTAGAGGATCAATTGAGGCAGTTCCCAGTGTTCAGGAGCTTCTTTCTTGCAGTTGTTTCTGGTTGGGCCTTCGCAGAATCCTTCAGAGGGGTTTTTCAGAGACTTTCTATTTTTAGAAAGTCAGACAGGCGGAAGCTGCTATTTTGGGCAGGGACATCTGGTTCAGCTGTTTAGCTCAAAGTCGACCTAGTTCATCAGTTTGATGGTCAGATGGAGAAATAACAGAGTATTTAATGATTTATTGAATAATTAATAATTTTGACTTTATATTAAAGTCACTTTATTAATTTATTTAAATATTTAATAAATGGCGTATTATAAAGTATTTATTATACTTTCTAATAAAGTGAAAAATTAATATAATGAATAAGTAATTATTCATTAATGATGGGGAGCCAAATATTTATTATATTTCTCCTAAGTCAAAAAGGGCGTATTTAATCATTTATTTAAATGATTATTAAAAAGAGGTTTTGGGTCGAATTTTCAAGAGAAGCTATATATTCACAGCTAAAGACAAATCAAACTCTTATGTCTTGATTATTCAATTTGTCTTCTTTTTGCTCTGAGCATTGAAGTTTGCAAAACCTAGGGTTTCAGCAGACAATTGGTTTTGAAGAATGATACCTCTTCAAGATCTGGCATACTGAGACTGTGCAATACCAGTTGAAGATTGTCTACTTGGTGACTTCACACAGAAGTTGCAGTTGAGATTATTGATCGATTTCAGGAGGGTTCTATCAGAGACTTTCATCAGTTATTAGTGGCGCACCATTTGAGATTGTGGAACAGTGATCTGGCAGTGTATTCATTGAAGCCGTACCATATTAAGTGCTGCTGCTGGGCCATACAGACTTGTACCAGCAAGGCCGTACTTCTTCATCTGGGAATACACCTTCATCTCTGGGGTCTTCTGCCTGTTGCAATAGGGACGCCTTTGTATTCTGAAGCTTGAGGCATGGTATCTGGAGACTGGAGTTTACTCTCTGTCTTGGGCCGTACATTTCTTACCTATCTTCTGAAGGCTGCAAGAAAATCAGGTTCCATAGAAATAAAATTGAATTTCCTTCATATATTCATTTTACATATTGTATGTGCTCTAGAAACTTAATAAAGTCATGCGCCTACATCTTCTGAGCAGTTTCAAAGCATATTTTGTGTCTTTAGATTTATTATGAATTTTTAAGCATTTTTAGAGTAAAATTGCAGCTTTCAAGTTTGTTGCAAAAAACCATCAAAACACAAAAAAACTACAAAACAAACAAAATCAGCAATTTCAGTTAGGGTTTGGGGTTGAGAGTCACTTGGACTCTTACAAAATGTGACATCTTCAAATCTTCTTGCAAAGAGGAAAGCAATCCTTTGCAAGAGCTCAACAAACTCATACTCATATCTCCTCATGGAGCTACTATGCCTCATCTGAATTCTACTAATACTACCATGAGGACTATAGATAACTCTCAAAACTCCAACCCTATGAGCCTCAGAATGAAGAATCAAAGCATGGGGTAGCTCGTTGTCCTGAACCAACAATGAAAGTAAACTATCAGAACTCACATCACAAACCTCCAAAGTGGCTGAAAAACACACTAGAGCCATCTCCATCCGAAAACTACCACTTCTTTGACCAGTAGTGATGAACCAACTCTCCTGAATGAGAGAAACTCTCCATGTGAGGTGGCTGGCCTGCCTCCAATCAACAAGCTTGAGTCTCCAAATCTGCTTTTTCCTTAGCCAAGGGTCACTCTCAAGAGCCACCAACCGTTCATCTCTCCAATCCATTTGTTGATGAACAAAAGGGACCATCAAAAGGCTGGTAAAGAAGGGGACAGCACCAAAAAATCTGATAATTTGATCCTTATCCCTCCAAAAGTCCTTTCCATATGTAATTAACTCCATCAAGCCAAGTTGAGGATCCCAAGCATGGATACCCAACTGAAGATGATCTCCAACACACCAGAAAGAGAATTCAACACAACCCCAAGTGCTGGTCAAAACCAAGTGCATACTCATAAAATTGGCATCCCCTCTAGTGAACCTTTAAAACCAATTCATAAAAGCATTCACATTTGTGGAACATGGAACAAGTGTTGTCGTCAATCCCCACTCCAAAAACGGACTAGTTTGAGCCCAAACATCACTCCACTCAAGGGATGGATTGTCAAGAGTGCAAACACCGAGTTTAGGTCTGTCTTTCCCCCATTCCTCATGAGTTGTAGGTCTGAAACCTTCACTCCTTGCTGCTGTAATGAAGTTACCAGCAGCTCCTAAGACTTGTCTCTTCAACACCTTGATGACATAGATGTTGAAATTACCTTGCTTCGACACTTCCCACGTGGACTCTTTATCTTCAAACCCCCTTATGCATTCATTGCTAATCAAAAAACGTGGCATATCCTCATGGAGTGATAACAAAGCACCATTAGATGGAAGTTTATACTCAACCTCTTGCTTGGTTTCTTCCCTACATGACTCTTTTTGCAAATCAAAGAGAGGATTGCCATAAACTTGGAAGCCCTCTTTTTCATCTTGCTGTTCCAAATCTGCACTTGCAACTTCAATCTTTCTTGTGAAATCTTCAAGGTCAAACTCCTCTCGAAGACTATCAAGCTCACCTATTACATGCTTGATTTCTTTGGCTCTATGTGCATTCTCTTGCTCCTTGGAAAGTTTGAAATCAGCAAACTGATCTTCTACCTCCATCAAAGCCACTTGAGTTCCTTCTGACATAGCCTTTGTTGATTCAAGCTCATGAGAAAGCTCATCAACCTTCCTCTCCTTATCTTGGAAAGCACAAATGGTCTTCTCTACAACTTCAATGGCATGATCTCGATCCTTAATCAAGCGCATGTACTCAGACTTCAAGGTCTTCAAAGAATCTCTAATAAGTTGCAAATTGGGAAGAGAAACTTCATCCTTCACTTCTCTTCATCTCTCTTCCAACTGAGCCTCCCAAATAAGTCCTTCAATCAAACTATGTGTGCGATCAAATCTCAATAGAGCTCACACTTCATCTTCAAAGGACACATTGAATTGACCTTTCCCTTCATGAAAATGTGAAGATGGTGAATTACTGCTAGGCTGCAACTGGAAATCAGAACTTGGTTTCTTGTCTTTGCGGCCTTCATTGCTGCTCCAACATTCTTGTACTACACCACCAACTAGCGGAGAATGCTCAATGTCTTGGAAAGCATCGTACTCCACTAAATCTTCAACCTGTTACTTGCAATCAGCTTCATGCCTTGATAAATCAGATTTGTGTTGGGTAACTCCCTCAAACCTTCCATCTTCAAGAGCCATATGGTCATCAAGCTCTTCTTCCTTATCACTGTCTTCTTGATCAAACCTTATGGTAGCCTCCAACTTGATCAATGAATCATAATTGTCTATTGTTTGGAAAGTTTATGTAACCACATATTCCTCTTTAGTGGCTTCAACCACTTCAAAGAGATCATTATGGAGCTTTGTTAGACAATTTTCTTCTTCAAAGACAACTTCTCCTCCAATGGCCACCTCATCGTTTGTCATACAATTAGGTTCTTGTTCTTCATCAGGATCAAATGGAAACTTATCCCACATAGGTTCTTGTAGACACGTGAAATTAGCATTATGCACTTAGTTCATATTCATCCGCTCATTAAATTAATCAAGCTCATCAAATCCATTCACCAAGTAAATCAGGACTATTTAATTCATTCCTAAGGCTATTCATTTAAATCAAAGTCTCACATCAACCTTTTAATTAAATAAACCAAACTTTATTTAATTAAATCTCCAAATGCATATTCCATCTTTTTTTTATTTAAATAAATCCAAATATTCAAATCAAAGGAGTCAAAATCATTTAATCATCACCTAAGCTAATCTAATCCTGATTAGCCTAATCTAACCACCCATCACATCCTCTAGTTTTTCCCACTTGCACCAATAAATCATTTTAATTCATTTATAAAACCATCATTTTCCCTCAACAAAGCACCTTTTTGGAATATTCCCTCAAGTTTGAATATGAGGGCAAGTTGACTTGTCCCTTCCAACATTGCAATAACTTATCTCTTTCATGTCCCCCTCTCAACATTTAATTCACAAATTCAAATTTGAATCTCCCCTTCTTGAGCACATTGGCCAAAACTTGCACATTCCTCAACCTATGACAAGTTGACAAGTGGCCTCATCTCATTAGCCAAATCATTATCCCACATTGCTCTATTTTGAACTATCTTCCAATTTGAAAATCTATAAATAAAGGGTTGATTCTTTATCAAAACATCTACACTCTCATGCAAAGTTACTCTCTCAAATTGAGAACTAATTTTTCCCATCACCATTGCATTGCATCTTGTGAGTTTTTAACAAGGATTGGGAAAAGGGTCATTGGCACATTTGACACCAATCCAATATGGAATAGGTACATGTTATGCTTTTAGATGTCTTTTAATCCTTTTATTGGTTACATTTTGTCAAGCATTTACATGTTATTTCATAGGAGCATTTGAGGAATTTGCATATGACTAACCCATGTTTGAGGTTTTAGAGTTTTGCAAATTTTTAGGTGCTTCAGTTCTTTATTATAACTTGATGCCAACACACCTGGATCCCAAATGCCAAGCGGTTGACAGAGATGGTCAACAGGAAAAGGTTTTTCATGCTTCACTGGAAGTATTGACTCAATGAATAAATCAACTCCTGAATCTCTTAAGCTGATATCTTCAAAGACATTTTTTTCTAATGGTACGGTTTGGTGGTCAAACCCAAGTCCAACAATGTCATCGCTGAAATGAAGTGAAGAATCTTCTATACTCGCTGTTTTGAAAACTTCACCATCCTTATCTTCTATGGGACCATCATGAGAAAGTATGTCGCTGATTTCTTCATCTGGAACTTCTTGGGAAGTTGCGTCAGCAACAAGAAGAAAATCCTTCATCATCAAATCTTCAACATGATCATGCATGAACTCATTCGATTCGCCTCCAATATCACTATTATGTCCTTTATCTTCCTCTCCTTCAACGAACTCATCCTAAACAATAGTTCTACCAACATCTTTTGTGAAGCCCTTAGCTTCAAGACCTTCATAGGTTGAATCCAAATTAGGATTCAAGACTACTGCTACACTCTTTTCACCGAACTGATCTTCATCACTTGCTATTACATGCAAGTCTAAGTGAGAATTATGGGGTTCTTCCATACACTCTTCAACTGTCAAAGTTTTTTCAACTTGCTTATTTGTGGGCTACAAATCACAAATAAGAACTTCAACTTCTTCCTTCTTTGATCCTTCATCCAGGGTTTGTTCTGCTTCTCTTTTAATCATTTTCTTGATGTGGTTGACCATATTCAACTTTCCAGGCTTCAGTAATGCCACACAATTGAAATAGGAATCAAATGAAACATTGTTCCTGAACTCATCTGGCATGTTCTGATATTCTTCACGGAGTATGGAAGCCTCATGTTCACATTGTCTTTTGTACTGTTCAGCATACCCAATGAAATCACTTGCAGCAACACTAACCCTTCCTTCCTCAAATGCCATAGTCAAATCGGACTTCTCCCGATTCCTAGACCTCAGAAAACGCAACATCTTCAGAACTTCTAAAAGCTAAAACTAAACTCAGTTCTGACCACTGGTGTAGAATCTGATTTCTTTCTCACTCATCTATCAAATGACTCTGTCTTGTTTCACAGAATGGCGAGATCTTCGCTCTAATACCACTGCAATGAGCCAACCCAATTTTTTCAAATTTTCAATGAACACACCAGCACAATAAGCACCCGTTAAGGTTAGCTTAAACCAAAACCAGCAATTGGAAAGTAACTCTTTGCCAAGAATGCACACTCAATCTTGAGATGAGAATGATGTTTTCATATGGCAAGAGGGTCATCAGTAGCGTCTTGAAGTATTACAATGCTGAAAGTAAACTTAACGCCAAGAATGTACTCTCCAACCCAAGGTGGGAATGGCACTACCATATGGCGGAGGTACTATGAAAAGTAGTGCAATGCTGGAAAGTAAACTCAACACCAAGCATGTGCACTCCAAACCCAAGACAAGAATGGCGCTATTATATGGTGGAGAATCTATTGATAACAATGCAGTGCTGAAAGTAACTCATATATCAAGCATGTGCACTCCAAGCCCAAGGCGAGCAAGGCGCTATCATATGATGATGAGGATCTTGTTATCACGGAATCTAGCAGCGCTCGTTCCACGGATAACCCCCCTACGAAACTTGTCCGTTTCCTAGGATTCGTGAAGTTCAAGCACGCATAACGAAGTGATTTTTAAGCCACCTCGAAATGCGTTCCTAAGCCTCGAATAGTCAATTCGAGCATTCCCCCATGTTCGCCTCGCAAAGACCTTTGAAACGAGATCTTTCGTGAAGTTTCACTATTCATACTTAGCAAATTACGAAAAATGCAGTGGCACTGAAAAAGTGCGCTCCTGCCCTGAAGCCAAAATTGGCTAAGTCTGGAAAATGCAAGGGCGCTAAAATTTAGCGCCCCTGCATGCAGTGAAATTTCCAAAAAATGTAATAGCGCTAAATTTTAGAGCCATTACATTTTCCTTCGCTACTTAAACTTTTTCATGGCTCCGGCACGTTTCTTCATGTTTTCGCATTTTTCGTCAATCGTGCCACTTTTCGTGCCTAAATTTATTGCTCGACTTGAGTTAGGTTTTAATTTTCATTTTCACTTAAGTGAATGAATTCGCCATTTTAGTTGTTTATATTTTATTTTCTTTTCTCTCCTCTTGCTGTGCGAGTTTCTTTCAAAACTGCAAATTCACGTTTTTGGAGATTCTGCCATTTCTTCAACATTCTTCGCGTTTTGCTCTGGTAAGTTTTTCTTTTTGCTTTGTCTTTATTCTTTTTTTCATTTGTATGTGTTCAATGTTAACATACGCGTTTTTGTTTTGTTTTCTTCCCTTCATTCGCGTTTTTTGTTTTTGTTCCTTCTGTTTCTCTTCGCGTCTTTTCCTCCATTTGCGTTTTTCTTAACCTCACTCATTGTTTTGGATGCGTTTTCTTTCCTCCATTTCCGTTTTCTTACCCTACGCATTCTTTTCCTTTCTAACCCCACGCATTCTCTCTTTGACTCTTCCTCCGCGTTTTACCTTCGCGTGTTCCATTCTCCGCCTTGCTTTCCTTCCAACGCTAGTGATTGTCAATCACGTTGTTCACATCGCCTTCTCCATTTTTCTTTGTTACAAACTTTGAAAAGATCTATCACTTGGAAAGAAATAAGTTCAGTTTTTTAATGCAAAAATGATAATAGTGCGAATTGCAACCCTATCCAAAGACAAACCAAATTATCCTCAAAGCTTTCATGTTACAAATTGCATGTTGACAAGCACGAGCGCCCTCGCCATTCATTCCTACATCTACATTTCAAAATTGTCAAGAAAATGCAAAAGCGCTGAATTTTAGCGCTGTGACATCTTGAAAATGTCAAAAAATTCCTAACACTGCAAAATGTAAGGGCGCTAAAATTTAGCGCCCTTGCATCAAAAGCAATTTTTCTGAGATGTAAGGGCGCTGAATTTTGGCGCCCTTACACTTTTTCCAAGTTTTCTCTAGACCTTCCCAAATGAACTTCATTTTCGACCAGTGCACTACTGAGCCTCGTTTTTCCGCCTTTGTGCATCGTTTTGCGTGCCTCGTCATCTGCTCCATGCTTTCCCATCCTCGTGCTCATTTCGCGCTTTCCCATGTTTCCTAACAATTGATGTTTGTTCTAACTAAACGGATTGCAGTCTACTTTCAAAGATCGTCAAGTCAAGATTGATCAGAGTTCCAGTTCTTTTTGATGACTGCTACTAAGCCTCCTTCTTCGAAAGCAAAAGGCAAGATGAAATACAAATATCAAGGCGTCTATCCGCCAACTATGGTGCTTTCCAAAGTCGAAGAGATAAAAGACACAGAAGTTGGTCATCAAGACTTGGTTGACTTCGCAAAGCTAACTGAGACGAAGCCTCTTCCTGATTCAATGAGAGCAATCGTACACAGCAACCTCCATTTGGTGGCGATGTTTCCTACAGCTGCACACAATACCGAGTTTGTTCTTCAAGTTGCGTCTCATTATATTTGAGAAAGCAGAAGCGTGATTGACTCTTCCGGGCACGAGATTCTGAGACTCGACCCCGATTTCTTTGACATTGTTTTCAAGGTCCCTCATATGGAAAAATACATTGGCATCTCTATATCAAAAGCACAGGAGATCTTTGATGCTGATCCCAATAAGGCTAAACAATTGATAAACACTCAATGGCTCAAGAAGCCTAGATCATCTGTTTCTAGATGGCCGAAAGGACTCCTGAGAAGTGACTTCAAAGATGACGTCAAGGATATGATCATGTTTCTAAGCAGGGTGAAGGGCTTGCCGGAATCATCCACTTTTCACGATTGGATGTATGAATACATCAGGAGTCGAAGGTGCGCCATTTGAGACAAACAAATCGATTGATGAGATACCGCAGCGGTTGATCAATGCTCCTTCTACGTGAAGTTCTACATGACTTCTTACCGAATTGTCTGCTTGGCCCGGCTTGTTGATGTGTTTTTAGAGTGAGCCGCACCGCGCCTTAGAATAAAAAGTTGCCAAGCGGCTTCCCTATTCTCTCTTAGTCAAAGTATTCCTTGCGCTAAGATTGCAAAGAAAGTTCGATGCGTTCAACTCCAAGGTTCTTTTAGTCTTGAATAGGCTCGGTTGAGCACCGATGTGATTTGCTGGTATTTCAAGGGGACTTACGGAATTGTTCGGCAGCGGAGAAAGGAATTCAAATGCTCGAAAGATTTGTCTATGAAGTTCTTGTTTCCTATTCTGACCGGAAAGTACTGAATGAAATGGTGTAAAGGTTAAGAAGGCTAAATCTATTCTAAGGTGTGGGATATGGCGATCAATCTTCGCAAGCTTCAAACCGGACTTCGCTTTGCCTCGCATCGGACAGCTTCCACGGAGTCGGTGCAATCTTCAAAGGAGATGACAAAAGATGTTCAAACCACCATTTGACATAAAGATACCATCACAACGATGCATACCCTCATCCAAACTGTGATTGAAGTTAAGTACATGATATTCCAGTTGACCACACAAGGCGCATTCACCATCAGCAAATACACTAGTGGTATGGATAGACGAAGTTGCTTAGATCAAACACCACATTCCACAATTAACATCTACTTGCATGAAAATGAAATTTATGCTACTCTACTCTACTTGAAGTAGAAGGGATGAAGAAACCTCGCTAGCTATCCACAACAAAGATGAATTTCACCATCAATGAAAGATCTTTTATTATGAAAGTTTTACACGACAATTTCGTACAAAAGTTTTCAAAGGAAAACTTTCCTTCTCCTCCAACTACACTATCAATCTACTTCTAAGTTACTTCTAATTTGTCCCTCTATTCTAACTTCTACTCTAATTCTACTGTCTAATGAATGTCTACTGAAGGTACAAATGAGGGGGACTCCCCCTTTATATAGCTGGCCAAGTCCAACGGACGGCTCAGATTACAATCGGCTGGATGGCCCAGATCGTGCCACCTCAGCCCTAAACATGATTTGCCCTAAAAACTGCCACAAAGGAGAGTGGGGTAATAAATGCGTCATTAATGGCCACCACCCTTCTAGAAGATTCCCGTCTACGGACGCGTTCACACTGTTCTTGATCTTCGTACTCGGCCAATTCTGATGATCGCTTGGAGGAGGGTAAAAGAGACTTTAAGATTGCCACCTCGAGTAATAGAATTTGGTAGAATCTGGAGTCCGACCGCTCTTGATTTTCTCCTTGACCCTTGCTCGAACTTCCATTCTTGAATTTGAAGGACTTCTCAGTCTTGGACTAGATCATTTCCGCTTGCCATGGGTGCACATTGGATTCTTGAGGAGAAACTCCAACACTTAGCCATTTCTTGCAACTTTCCTTCAAAACTTTATCTTCCTCCGAAGGTCGTAATATCATCGTGCTTCACCACCTCCAAACATCGTGCTCTGGCCTCGATGTTCCTCCTGCAAAACAAGCGAGGAGAAGAGTATTAGAACACTTCATAACACAAATTCCCCCTACTTACCCGATTTTTCTCGCTTTGACCTTCAAGGGCTCATCGTCTTCATTAGCCAACTTTGCGCTCAAATTCTTCATGCCTTAGTCAAATTTCCAACCCATCTTGCATTCTGCCTAGCGCACTTCACTTTGATATTTCATTCAACTCTGGCTTGAGAAGAAATTCTTTCATCTGGAATTTGATCAAAAATTATCTAGGCGATCACTTTCAAATTCATCCGCCGAGGCATTTTATCTTCGACAACATCATTTATTCCTTGCCTTAGAAAAATTTCAAATTTCCCTTAGGAAATTCATCAACCTAGTGCCTATCAAAAATATTCACCCTGAAGGCCTCGACAAAGTGTAGAAGACTTCAAAATCCATTCCTGATCGACAATCATCAATACCCAGAAGAAAATTTCCTTCAGAGCGCGCCAGACCCATGGGTGTACAACGAACGGGTTCATTTAATTTTTGAATTTTGAACCTTAGAAAATCAATTTTCAATCAATTTTAACCCATTCTTCACTCTTGTGAACATCCAGTGTTGCTCCGACTCGAAGAATTTTATCAACCCTGTGAAGCTGGCATCTATTGACTTCATCTCCGGCAATTTCATCCAAATTTCATACTTCCCAGTCTAGGCGTGATTTCGATAATACTTAGAAAAATATTTAGATTGCCTTAGGAAATATTTGATCTTCAAATCATCCTCCTGCGATGAGAAAATTTTATTGTTTTGATTTACTTAGGAAAATTTTCTCCTTGAATGCCTTGGGCGCATTTGATAGGAGGTATTTAAATCTCAAAATTTTCCAACGCCTTAGCAACATTTAAGTCACTTCTTTACCCCTTTTGCCCAAGGCGCAAAACATAGGTTAGGCTTTTGAATTTTAACGCCTCTTATTATTATTTTCCCTTTTTTAAACAATTTCCACCATAGGCGCACTTCACACCTTGTTCATATTTTCCAAATATTTATTCAAGGCGCACTTTGAATGGTAAAGCTTGAAATTAAAATTACGCCTTGCACTTAGGAACTTCAAGAGTTTCATTATCAAATTAAAAGGAGGAGGGCGCATTTCACCAGCTCTTCTTCCAATTTTGGCCTGGGCGCATATGGCCATGTGAGTGTTGAGGCGGATTTACCACATGATATTTTCGGTTTTGACATGAGCGCATATGAGAAGGTTAACATCGAGCTTACATCTTGGGCGCATCTACTATCTGGAGCTTTCATTCTCTACACTTTTCCTTTTTTCTCCCTGCTTTGATGGATAAGGGTGCACGCACCATGTTAACCTTTCAATTCCAACGCACTTAAGAAAAATTATCAACACATCTCCTTGGGCGCAAATGAGTGCTGAAACTTCAGATTTCAAACGCCTTTGATTTTTCTTATTCTTTTCTCCTTTGGGCGCACTTGATAGTTGAGCTTTCAGGCGCATTCAGGGGGGGTCTTCTTCAAGTTTAAGACACTTAGACGTTTTTTGGAACTTCCTCCTGCCAAAGGCGCATGTCAGAAATTTGACTTCCAGTAGAGGGCACACTTAATGCATTTTGCCTTAGAAACATCACTATCTCCCTCCAAGTCTTGGGCGCAAATCATATGCAAAGCTTTCAGCCTGTGATAGGCGCAAACAAGAGGACCAGCATTTGAATGGAGGCGCATATTATAGGAGTAACTTCCATTTTCAACCTCTTAGGCGCATATCTCATGTTCAATTCCTAACTTAGCACCAGGCGCAAACCATAGGGTCAGCTTCCATTCTGTCTTGGGCGCAATTTGAAATTCCTCAAAAGGGGCGCATTTAACCCATGCTGCGTCCAGTTTATGCTTAGGCGCATATCATAGGGTGTGCTTTAAGTTTTGTCACTTGGGCGCATATCACCCATCCTCCATTTTCAACATTGGGCGCATTTAGAGGTAGGGACTCCAAATTTAAAATATCTAGAAACTCTTCAAGCTCAAAGGCGCATTTCACCCTATAAGCTTTCACTTTTCAATACTTAGAATATTTTCTAGACTCATCTTCTTCCATGGGCGCAAATGACCCCTTTTAGTTTCATTTTTCAACACTTATAACATTTTTATTCTCCACACTTAAATTCAAGGGCGCATTTCATGGGTGATACTTTCACTTTTGCCACTCAGAAGCCTTTTCATCTCCTCTCCTGAGCTGGGCGCATTTGGAGGGTCCTACATCAAGTTTTGTATACTTAGAAAAATTTTCAATGCCACTTTCCCTCCAAGGGCGCATTTGGCATGCTGGGCTTCCAATTTTTGTCAATACTTGGAGAATTTTCAATTACCCTTCTTCCTAAGGCGCATTTTAGCATGTCTACTTCCACTTTGGGTGCCTTAGAAAATTTTTGGTGCTTCCTCTTCTTCAAGGCGCATATGGGGGCTTGAGCTTCCAATTTATGAGACTTAGGCAAATTTCAAGGCTCCAAGCTCAAGGGCGCAAATGAGACCCTCTACGTCAAGTTTTTGTACTTAGAAAATTTCCTCCAGAGCTGGGCGCATTTCACCCCTTGTGCTTCAAGTTTCAAGCACTTAGAAAAGTTTCCTATCACCTCCTTCCTCAAGGGCGCATTTGGAGGGTCAAGCTTCAAGTTTTTGTGCCCTAGTGAATTTTCATCCCTGTCAACCTCCCTCAAGCTTCTTATAGCAAGTTTTTGGTGCCGGATTTGAAAATTTATCAACTTCAGTGAATTTTACGCCATTTGTCGAATTTAGAGTGACTTGATCGTGCTTGCCCTAATTTGCTATTTTTAGAAAGTTCTTCAAATTTTGTGCTTTGAACTGACTTCTGACTCCAGAAAACCTGATATTGCCTTGTTCTGAACCTGGGGATGTGTTTGTGCCATTGGCGCCTGGTATCTGCCTGTACCTGCTATTTTTAGCAACCTGCTAAAAATAGCAACTGCTCAGAATGCCTTCAAATTTCGTGTGTTGAATGCCTGAAGCATGGTGATCGTAACTGGACGTCGTACTTGCCTGGATGTCGGGTTCCGCCCTTGATTTTGGGAAACCCTAATTAACCTGCTAAAAATAGCAATTGTCTGATTCTTCACTCTCTGTAACTCTGTTTATTTCGAAATTTGCGCCACGGATTACTTGTCACATGCTTGACCTGTGCTCGCTGAGATCTGGTGCCAACCTGCCAATTATAGCTGCTGCTGAAGTGACTTACTATTTATAGTAAGTGCCTGTTTCTAAGGCTTCCCTTGCTCCGTTTGCTTTGAAATTCGGACAGTGTGCCTGTTGTTGGTGAACTTTCCTGTGTATGCTGACGCCGAGATCAACTTTCTATTTATAGCCCTTGTCCAAAACGCCTTACTAAAAATAGCAGGTTCTCCGATTGCCTTCAAATTTTGCCAGCAGCTTCTCGGAAGGATGTCAATCATGATGGATACCTCAGTTTTGAACGTTTTGACCTCTGACTCCTCATTTTTAGTGCTGAAGCTCGAAACCCTAATTTTGTGCATGTTGCTCAAATGAGCTCCGTTTGACATTGTTTCAGTTGCATGATGATCAGCGTGCATTTCTGAAGTGTCGAGTAGCTGCCTGAGTGATACCTGCTAAAAATAGAAAGCGGCCTGAAAAGTGATCAACTGGCTGCCGGATGATCTTGCATGTCATACTGCCCGAAAAATCTTGAAAAACCTAGAAAAACCCAGAAAAATCTTCAACATGCACGCACTGGCTAAAAATAGTAAGTTTCCGAAAAGTGGTCAGTTCCATTTGCATGTTACATCATTGCGAAGCTCTTGGAAAACCCAGAAAGAAAATGCCGACATGCGCTGAAAATGTCTGCATGCAAACCCTAATATCAGCATCCGAAGGCCGAATGCTGAAAGTCATCATCATACTTTGCATGTCACATCACTGCAAAGGTCTCGAAAAACCCACAAGGAATCTCCGGACATGCGTTGAAAAACTCTGCGTTTAAGCCCTGAAAATTGCCTCCGAATGCAGAACTGCTAAAAATAGCAAGTTGTCCGTTTCAGTTCAAATTTGACCGAATAGCCTGATGTGCTCCGGACATAGCGTGACTGTCGGAATTTCAAAAATGTTGAAGGATCACCTGTAATTGCACACTTACTAAAAATAGTAAGTAGTCAGAATCTGATGAAATTTCAGTAGAAACCTGTTGGAAGCATACTAACAACAGTGTTAAGCTCAATTTGCAATTTATTCGCCTCTTTTGACTTCAGGTTGGCTAGAAAATTCAAAACCCTAATTTCTAGACTTGGCCAAAATTTTCGCGTTTAAGCTCAATGGCGGAGACATCCCCCAAAAGACAAACAGTAGAAAAGAGAGACAACAACAAAACGAGAAAAGCAAAGCCAAAATTAGGGGGGGGTCCCCATTTGCAATGGGGCGATGTGTGAAAAACGTCATAACATTAGCCCCAACCCGAATAAATGTTCCTGAACATTTCAAAGACAAAACCCATCCCATACTCAAAACCCTTGGATAATCTTTCCAACCCATCAACTGGCTAGGGGATATACTTAAAAGGGAAGAGGAATCCTAAATTGGATCAAGGTACCTCATCTTTTGATTACAAGTGTGTGCATATGCGTTTGTTCCAGCTCAAAAGACCATTGAAGTTCCCAGAATCCGTCCCAACAAGTTAAATAAATATCTTAACTTCAAAAGCATCCGGGACATTGCCTCGCTGCCAGTCAGGCGTCCATAGCCCCGACGAGGTTGTCGCTACAATTCCCACGAATATTGCTCCACTGCCGGCCGAGCGTCCATAGCCCCGGTGGAGTTACTCGCATATTCCCAAAACCAATATTTCACAATATTCTCTTTCATTTTTCATTTTCTACTTTCTTTTCAGATATTTCTTTTAAGCACATTCTCTTTTCTTCATTTGATTTCTCCGTCAATTCCTCAATTGGCTGGCAGGCAATGAAGCCTCCAATGGGTTTGAGAATTGCAGTGGCGCTGAAGTAAGATGTAAGATTTTCACTCGCCAAGACTTCTCCTAAGGAAACCTCGATGACTTAGAGCAATTAATCATGTGTGTAAAATATAGCAATCATGAGACTTGGTGTCAAGACACAATAGATGATTCCCTTCCGAGTCAAGTACAGTTCCTAACCAAATGATGAAACTTGAAAGAACAACCTCAGATTCTAAAGCACTTCTTGAATGACTGTCCAAGAAACGGACTAACATTACATCAACATTGTGCTGGAGTGTGGCGAAAACAACACAAAATCGCCTTCACAAATGGGATCCCCTTTTATTGAAAGCAACAACTAAACTACGAAAGTAAGACAACTAACCTAAACAAAAACAAGAATTTTAAGTGAACAACAATCAAAAGACCTAAGTATATACAACTCCTGGCATGATTCCTCAGGATGTTTAGTAATAGCAAAGTAGTTGTCATAGTACGAAGTTTTGCAAACTTGTCTTTAAACTCAGAAAAATATTCTCTCAAAGGACAAATCTGAAATTCAGGCAAAACTTCAGGAAAGATTAGTAATTGTGGCAACTCATCCGGACCATGATCTATCCATAAACAAGTTTTCTTCCCTAAATCTCCATAATCAAAATGATATTCCTTGTATTCAACAGCGGGGAAAGATATAACCTGGTGGTCTTTATTTGATGGCATGAATTCTTGCTTGTCGTCCACTGCTTCATCAGGAGGCCGAAGTTGATGGTGAACCATACCTCTCGCATCCAAAACGTGTGGATGATCCAAACTGGGAGGAGTGGGGCGGGAAATAAATTCAAAAGGGCATTTGGAAATTTGGATCATTTCATGCGCTGGCTCCTTTTGAATACCTAACAACGGCTCAAGCCCCAACCCAAATTGTTCTTCACTTTCCATCTCTTTATCAAGCGGTATTTCATTTGTTTCAATTTCATCAAGCAACTCCTCCATGAGTGTGAACGCGTCCGTAGACGGGAATCTTCTAGAAGGGTGGTGGCCATTAATGACGCATTTATTACCCCACTCTCCTTTGTGGCAGTTTTTAGGGCAAATCATGTTTAGGGCTGAGGTGGCACGATCTGGGCCATCCAGCCGATTGTAATCTGAGCCGTCCGTTGGACTTGGCCAGCTATATAAAGGGGGAGTCCCCCTCATTTGTACCTTCAGTAGACATTCATTAGACAGTAGAATTAGAGTAGAAGTTAGAATAGAGGGACAAATTAGAAGTAACTTAGAAGTAGATTGATAGTGTAGTTGGAGGAGAAGGAAAGTTTTCCTTTGAAAACTTTTGTAAGAAATTGTCGTGTAAAACTTTCATAATAAAAGATCTTTCCTTGATGGTGAAATTCATCTTTGTTGTGGATAGCTAGCGAGGTTTCTTCATCCCTTCTACTTCAAGTAGAGTAGAGTAGCATAAATTTCATTTTCATGCAAGTAGATGTTAATTGTGGAATGTGGTGTTTGATCTAAGCAACTTCGTCTATCCATACCACTAGTGTATTTGCTGATGGTGAATGCGCCTTGTGTGGTCAACTGGAATATCATGTACTTAACTTCAATCACAGTTTGGATGAGGGTATGCATCGTTGTGATGGTATCTTCATGTCAAGTGGTGGTTTGAACATCTTTAGTCATCTCCCTTGAAGATTGCACCGACTCCGTGGAAGCTGTCCGATGCGAGGCAAAGCGAAGTCTGGTTTGAAGCTTGCGAAGATTGATCGCCATATCCCACACCTTAGAGTAGATTAGAATCTTCTTAACCTTACCTCATTTCAATTCAGTACTTTTGGCTAGAATAGGAAACCCGCACTTCATTGATAAATCTTTCGAGCACTTGAATTCTTTTCTCCGCTGCCGAACAATTCCGTAAGTCCCCTTGAAATACCAACAAATCACATCAAGCCAAACTGAGCCTATTCGCACTAAAAGAACCTTGGAGTTGAACGCACGAACTTTCTTGCAATATTAGCGTGCGGAATACTTTGATCAAGAGAGAATAGGGAAGCCGTTGGCAACTTTATTCTGCGTTGGTGCGGTCACGAAAAACACATCAACACGGCTGTGATGAGACAATTCCCAGGTCTATCTACAAAAGGGAATCGGATGATGGTGCCTGTGTACAGATATTTCTATCAGTTGGAGCTAAAGGAAAGCTTTCATCATTTCAGACGGGTCACTGATGCTGTCTTTGCGCCTTTACTCTTCAACTTTGATCCAGCTTTGGAAAGAAGAAGAGTATCTGATGAGGCTTATAAGCTGGTAAGTAAAGTTGGATGCATTTTTCTCCAATTCCCAACATTTACTTACTTGAGAGTAGGCTGCTACACTGGTTGTCCCTACATGCTACCACATTATCCTTCGGATAAGTGGGTTCTCATAGAAACATGCAGACAGTTGATGTCAGTGTAGAAAGAACGAAGAAGCCACAAAGCGTGGGTTCCAGTTCCGTGACCATGCGGCTGATATCTTATTAAAGCGCACAAAAGCTAAGTCACGTCATCTTTGAAATCACGGATCATGACCATCAAAACCT
>VDFB02275757.1:0-87813 GCA_007258455.2 Sequoia sempervirens
TTATGTGTATGTGACATATGTCTAATCAAGTCACCATGTGTACCTATGATGTGGGTATAAGCTAGTCGCCCTATGTATAGGCAACATATGCTTGAGCTAACCCCTATGTGTACCTATGAAGTGTATAAGAGCTAATCACCTATGTGTATGCGACACAAGTAGGAGCTAACCACATTGTGTATAGATGATGTATGCTTGAGCCAATCACTATGAGAATATGTGATGTTGGAATAATATGGTCCTTGTGTGGTTTGGTGTGTGTCCATACACTAATGTTGGCATGGAACCAACACTTTAATGGTATGTGTTTGATATAATTCTATTGTAATTGGTTTAAATTGAAAACATAACTTCGATGAATAGTTGTGGTTTAAAAGCGGGACTAGTGATCTCATATAAGAGGAGAGGATGAAATCTCTCTATCATTGGAGTATGAACTACGGAGTGTTTAATTCCCAAAGAGGTATACATAGGCAAGGACGTTACAAATGAACCCTCGAGGTTTAGGTCAAGGTCTAGGGATAAACCCTAACATTGGGAGCTTACAACATTCTAGTGTGGGTATTTTGAGTTGGCGCTTTTTCTAATTTAGTTGGAAGATGTTAGGACGATTAAGTCAGTACAAGTTGTGGAAAAAAAAATTAGTAGTAACCAAGGGGTGGTTATTACAACAATTCAAAAAGGCATCACATTTGGGATGAGAGTTTGCCTTTCATTCAACACAACTACAACAAAGCTCTACATAGCTCTACAACACATAGCCCTTTTCAAGTTTGATTGGGTTTCGAACCTTTGGCACCCACTAATGTAGCTTATCCTATTCCTCCATCAATGGAAACAACTCAAAAGGTTGACAAAGTTGTTCAATTCATTGAGCATATCCAGCACATTCAGCAACAAGTGCAAACCATTTTGCAGCAAGCTAATGCAAAGTACAAGCAATGCCATGACAAACATAGGACACCACACACCTTTCAGGTTGGTGATCAAGTTTGACAACATCTCTAGAAAGAAAGAATGACAAGACCTTACTACAAGCTTCATGCACTTTGGTACAAGTCCTTTACAATCACCAAGAAAGTAGGACATAACACATTTGAGTTTAATCTTCCTATCTACCTTGTGTTGCATCCAATGTTCAAAGAAGAGCTCTTGGATCCATACTTTCCACCTCTATTGGATTCTTCAGTCATTGTAGAGACACTTCAATAAATGGAGAACAATCCAGAATGTAGCATTCCAACAAAATTGGATTGCCATTTATGCTTGGGTCAAACATACAAGACAACAAGAGATCCCTCTCTACCAAATCATCAAAGCAAGTTAAGTTCCTTTCTAGGGAAAAATGGTTTAGAGATGCACAAATTGCGAATTTTTTCCACATCCTTCACCACACTTGCTAGCAAAGGAGACTATTGCTCTTCATGGAGGGGCGACTGATTCAAGAAGATATGGGTCACTAGAACATACCATAAATATTAGGGGTTGCACCATGGCCTTTGCAGTTTCAATAGCAAGATCCTCATCCTAGTCAGCACCTATTTGCAAGTCATAACACCGCATCTACATTACCACATGGCTTGACTTGTCTTGGCATTTGTAAGTGGTTGTACTTGTGACAATTGCAAGAGGAATATGAACCATCATGTCCCAACTGATGCCATAGCAGCAAAAATCTTTTGGGGAAAAATCAGCAAACCAAAGATTAAGATTTTTTAGAAAATTTAGGATTTAATCGAGAAATTTTTGAATTTTCAAAAAAAGGAGAAAAATGTAAACCAAAAAAAAACTTGTTTTTTAAATTTAATGGCATTTTAATAGCATAAAGATATAGAGAGCAAATAAAAATAAGAGTTTAGCCCATGAATTAAGGGATATAGATTTTCTCATCTACTTTTGCCAAACTTATTCATCATCCTTCACTCCTCTTGTGGAATTTTGTCCACCATAGACTAAATTCCTCCTCCTAATGTTCCTTCATATTTTTCTTCCTCTTGTGTGTTTCAAACCACCACTAACCATCCACCTCCACCAAGCACTTCTCATCTCCTCTCCTTCTCTAGGGTTTAACCCACCAATTTCTATCCTCCGCCTAGAATACATAACATCAATAATTCTCATTGCTATCTCCTCATACTCCTCTTTTTCTTGTGCACTCACCACTTTACCGGCATTAACAACATTATGGAAATAAAAAAATATGTTGCCATCTTTTCATCTGCTTCTTTTCTTGTACTCGCTGCTTTATCTACACATAAATCAGCATTAACAGCATTATGGAAATCAGCAATTTCCATCACCAACTCTCCATCCACTTCCCTTCCAACATTTCATACTTCACTAACATAATCCTCTGCATCTTGCATGCCAACGAGTTTATTTATGCTTTGTTGTATCACATCTGCTAGCACCATCTTGACCTCCAAAGGACCAACCACTGCTGCAACCACATTACTCTTACTTACATCCTCATTCACCAACAATTTCATGCCTTCTAAAAGACATGCTCCAGCTGCAATCTCTTGCTCTTTACTCACTACAACTTTTCTTACAATCAAATCGACACAACTAATATTATGAAAATTAAAAAGCTCTATGACCATTTCTTCATCCAGAGCCTCATCAAGGCACTTCCTTTCTTTTTCGACTTGGATCAATATCTTAATGTTCTTCAAAGGACAAATCTAAACTACACTCTCATAACAATTTGCTACCATGAGATGGATTTTAACGGAACTATTTTCTGCATTCTTTTCTTCAACCTTCTCAGCTGCAACAGAATTTATGTGCAAGGAATCACAAGAACTAAATATTTCTTCAATCTTATTAGTTTCCTCTTCATACAGGAGATTCTCTTCACCTTCATGTGCTTTCCTATCAAATACAAGGCCTTCACAAGCCACCACTTCAGCTTTCAAATCTGCTACTTCTTTCAAGGACTCTTTTCCTGCAACACTTTGTTATTTTAATTCAATAACCTACACTTCTTGATCTTTTGTCACTGCCACCATTTTCTCCTCTATAGTAATGATATCTTCATGTGAAGAATCACTTGAAGTGAACAGCTCCTCAATCTTCTTCATCTCCTCTTCAAACAAGAGATTTTCTTCATCAACTCCACGATCAAACATGGGGCTTTCACAAACCACCATTTCAGCGCTTAAATCAACTACTTCCTCCAAAGGAAGCTCCACAATAATACTTTTATCTTCTACAATTTGAACTTCTCAAACTTCTATCACCACCATAATTTTATCTTCTGCATTATCCTCTAGCATGAGAACTTCCTCTTTTATGTCTTAACCTTCCTCCATATCTGCAAACAGAACAATGTTTGACAAAAATAGGTTTCATCATTACCCTTCTCCTCTGCCACAACCTCATCCATCATCAATCCATGCCTTTGGAAAGATATGTTTCAACTGTAGTCACATTCTTTTTTTTTTGTCATGTCATCTATATGACATTCTTCATCATTCTTGGTCTTATCTACAACAACTCTTCTACATTGCTTAGACTCCAACCTTCTCAATCTCACAAGGATGTCCATCAACTTCTCAAAAAACATCTCCTCAGGTTCAACTTGTATGGTTTCATTTTCTTCCATGCCACCAATGTGACATTCTTCATCATTCCCAATCACATCTACAACAACTCTTCCGTGTTGCTTACCCTCTATTCTTTTCAATCTCAAATGAATGTCCTTCATCTTCTCAAGGATTTCTTCCTCTTGATATTGCTCCATAAATGCCCACTTAACGAGCCTCTTCAAGACCATCCCCATCCTCTTTTTTTAAAACACCTTCACACACACATACTACTCTCTGCAATTACAAGACTTACACCTGCAACAAACCCACTAGAACATTCAATGCACCTTTGACAACAAAGCCTTTTCTGGTACACTCATGTCTCCTCTTCACAACCCTTTGGAGTATCAAGTCACCACATGCCTGCAACAAATTTATTAGAGCACACAGCTCTCTGCAGTTACCAATATCTGCAACAAATATTCTAGAGCACAAAGCTCTCTATAGTTACAGAACTCCACACCTGTAATAAATTCTCTAGAGCACACAACCCTTGCAGTCACAAACCCACAACAAAAATCCACTAGAGCCTTCTAAGACACCTTCCAACCAAAAGGACCTTAACTAAACCATCTTGTGCAAATGATGCAACCTCAAAGTTCAAACACATCCCAATGAGTGAACTGATCTAATACCACTTGATGCAATCCAAGATTAAGCGCACAATGAAGGGTAGCTAATTCTAGCAGCCAAAACACACACATTCACAGCCATGGGTTACAATCCTCTCAATCTCACATCACATGGCAACAGACCTTTAAAACAACCTTCCAATGAAAATACATCCTTCTCTTATGTCCCCTAGTCTCTCAGTCCTTCGCTAAGGAGAAAGATCTATCATTTCTTTTGCTCACTCCTAGCTATTTGTTTTTACTCGTACCTATATGTTTGTGTTAGGAATACTAGCCCCAAATATGGATAGGTCGAAACCAACCTAAAAATAGGCTCAGTCCATGATAGGGCACAGTCAGTCAATCATGTTTATGGCCTAAAATTATCTGTCAAGGTCATAGGTAAATAATTGTCCTTGACTTCTACAGAACCACCAACATATTAAGGTCTGTAACTGCAGCATTCAAGGTCTGATAGCTGCACCCAGGTGTGTATCAGGTAGTTATAATAGTCAAAGGAAGGAAAGTACTACGCTAGTTTTGGGATTCTATATTTTATTATTAAGGAATATTCTACCACTTGTGAATGAGTGTAAAGCTATCAAATATGAGTATTGCGCCCACCTAGGAGGTCCTTTATTTAAAAATACTCCTATGATTATTGTGTTGCCAACCAATGTGACTGCCATTAGTATCTAAAGGATAGGCGAAAGAATATAGCCTAAAAGGATTGTCACCCAACAAGCATAGTAACTGTTGCAGGCACTAAGGGATGCCTAATAGGTAGGATTTAAAATTGAAATGTAAGGCAACCACTAGGTCAGAAGGCAAACGAATATCCATGCCATTATCAAGAATTGGCGTGCAACAAATGGAAAATTATTCCTCACATCTCAAGCTCACATTAGAATCACAACAACTTCTGGCCATCATTCTCTAGATTACCATGCTATGTTGAGCACACAATATGGGAAAGTTATGAGCAACCATGCCTAGTGCTGACTTAGAATGACTAATCTCTTCTTCTGAAGGTATGTTGGCAGTGAGTTCAACAAGACATCAGCTAACAAGTCAAACTTTTTGTTAGAATTATTGTCATTGATGTCAAAGGCATATTATGGCAAAGTTACATTAATGTCATGTCACAATGAAGGTGGAAGAAATTGCACCCATTCCAAGACCGTTTTATCCTCACAAGGCAGTCATTAAATTATTTTTATTGCTGGTTGACTCCCTCCTACTTGGCACCCTCCTTGAATCTGTAAATAAAATAAATAGAATATTTTTTATGTATGGGCTGACCTCCCCTAGTGTGGCGTCCTCTTTGGAGTTTTTAAAAATAAATTAAATTATCTTTTCTATAGGGGCCAACCCCTAAGTGGTGCACCCAAGTTTAGTATTAAAAGGCAATGTGAAAAGGTGCAAATATAATTGAAAGCTGTATCCTTTGCAAAAGATTGTATCCCTTCGTGGAATCACCACTCTTGGTGAAAATATAAATAGAGATGGTGAGATGTTGTAAAGAGTGTGTGTGGAAATAGAAGATATATTATACAAGCACAAGCAGATCTGAAGAAAGAAAATATAGAAGATTACTTAAGGAAGATTTTGTGAATGAATTATGGCAGATCTATAGAGGAGAGTATAAGTTGTTTTGAAGAGAAGAACTTGCTGATTTGAATGTGATTATTCATCCTCCATTGAAGAAGACATTCACAAGAAGATAGTGTTCTTGTTGCATAGAAGGTTGGTGCCTTAACAAGAGATTGGTGTCTCTTACTAGGTTGGTGCTCAATTGTGAGGATTGGTGTCTCCAGTGGGTTGGTGCTCACAAATTGTATAAGAGGGGATTGGTGTCTCCTGTAGGTTGGTTGTAATGTCCTCACTTTAGCACTGACAGTTGGAGTTGTGTGCTAACTCACTCACCATTCCCGTGAGCTAGTCTTTTGGTGAGGGAATGTATTTTTGGCCAAAAGAATATTATTTTGATGATTTTTGCCAATAAGGAAGGGAGGGAATTAATATTTAATTATTTGGCAATGTGGAGTTATATTCAATTAATTTATTAAAGTGACTGGAATAAAATATATCATAAAGTCACTTAAGTTTAAAATATATTTTTTATCCCACATTGACAAGAAAAGTGAGTGGGCTCCCGTTGGAAAAATATAAATAGAAGCTTGGGCTTGGCTTTTATCATCTTATGTTGGAAATTATATTTGCTTATTGAGAATTTTCTCTTGGCTGGAACTAAGTTACAGCTTGATCAAGGTGATGCTCCCTTGGTTAGTAGGGTTTGGTGATGGCCCCATTCCCAAATTGAGAGGTGGATACAATTAGTATTCATCATAGAGATTAATTGAGACATTTTGGAGAGTTTTGTGTGAAGAAAAGAGGTCTGCAATTTTGTTTCAGTTTGCAGGTCAGCCATGAAAGAACTTGCATTTTCATTCGTAGCTCATCATTGAAGGATCAAATTTTTGTGGGCATTTGGGGAATCGATTGCTTTGGTGACAACAATCATTTTCATAGCATTTTGGAGGACTTAAGAGCTGGAAATTATTTTTGATTATTATCTTCTTCAAGCAGCAGGGGCAGCCCTCTTGACTAGGGGCGATGTTGATTTAGAGGCCTTCAAAAAATTTCATAAAATTCATAAGGGATCATTGGGAATCAAGGAGGAAGGGCGCACCACTTGGAGGCATAATTACATCTTCCCCAAGGAGAATCAACCTACTACATAGTGGCTGTAAGTGCATTTCCAGGTTTTTATCAGATTTTATATCATTTCTATAGTTGCATAATTCCAATCAGATTAGTCATATATTTTAGAAATTAATGTAAGCCAAGAGTCTTGGCATTTGCACAACATTAGATCAGTCCTATTGCATCTTAGTTGTCAGACAAGGCTGAGATAGTTCATGTAGAATTCTGATTATAAATCATTTCCAGCTTGTAATTACATTTCATATCATTTCAATATCAATTGGAGGTATAAGGAGTTTGCTGGACATCTATTTGAAAAAATGTCTCTTACATGTAATTGCATTACTTTGAATTAGTTTTCATGCCAAATGTTTGTGAAAATGTCCCTTGGTTGTAGATGTGCATTTGCATCTAGAAACTCGTATATGCATCTAAAAAATACAAAAAGAGCTGCATTTCATTTTAGATACTTGATTAGTTATCTTTGCAAGCATTTCCAAGCATTTGAATATCATTGGCATCAAACCAAAAACAAAACAAACAAACTGAAATCTCATAACGGCAAGGTCAGACTTTACATGTCAACTGTTTGACGAAATTCCTAAGGTGCAACATCAGAAATTTTGGATCAGATTTGGCAAGTGTTATTACATTGGTGCCTACAAAGATTGTAAGAGATTTTATCATCAAGCAATATTTTGCCATGGCTTTCTCCCACAAGGGTTTCCACGTAAACCTTGTGTTCTTCTTATTTGCATCTTGAGTATTTGGATATCATTTCTTTTGTGGTTGCTAAGTTTTTGAAATAGTAAAAGTTTTGTTTTATACTGATTCACCCTGCCACCCCCCTCTCAATATAATCCTGTGTTCTTCACCTTTGAGATAGCTAATGGCTAGGCTTTGATGTTCACTACTTATAAATTTGAGATAAAGTACATATGCTCTACCAAAGCAAGTACTTTTTCTATCATTGCCTCATCCTCATATTTTATCAAGTAAACCAGTTCTCTGTTTTATCTTGTGTTTATTTGACTCATCTCATAAAGGAAGTAGGATTTAAACAAGTCAAAGACTCTAATTCCTCGAGATGAACAAGGTAAATAGCCTCAAAAAACATGCCAAGGAGACATCACAAGAAATCAAAGACTCTAATTCCTCGAAATGACCAAGGTAAATAACCTCAAAAGACATGCCAACAAGGAGAAAACTTGGAAACAGACACCAAAAATTAAAACAAAACCAAAATAAAAAAAACCATGTTTTTATACATGTTACACCCCGATTGTATAGCTACTACTGCATAGGAAATGCATTGTAATGTTTGAATCTTTTAGATGAATAAAACATATTGTTCTTGATACCAATTGAATGTGTCCTATTTAAAATGATTGTCTCATTTGTTTGATACTTCTATTGATGTAATTCTTGAATGAATGTGGCATATAAGTTATGGAATAATGTTATTCTAACTTTTTGTGATGTTTTATGTATACTGCCTTGCTTTGAGCATATGACTTTCGTTGTCGTGTCATGATGTGTAGGAAACAGGTTCATTCCTCCAGGCAAAGGAGAGATATCACTCGGGGAGGAGCTTGGTCGGGTAAACAGTAATGAGTACCAATTGAGCATACACACACGCATACTATACACTGAGTAAGCTAAGTCAGTTTGTTGAGTTAAGGGTAAGTCATCCATAGGCTTGTTTGTTGACATTAAGAGTCTTATCTACTTCTGAATGCATGAATAAGTGATGCTTGCCAGTGTAACTGTATGTGGAATAATGTTATTGGTTAGGAGGTGGGCATGTATATATATATATATATATACATGTATCCATAAGTATATCCATGTTGATACAAACGTATGAGAGAAAATGGATATGCTCGTACATGTGCATCAATATAAATACACTTATGAATACGTATACATAGAGGAAAGTATACAAGAAAATATACATGTATACATACCCACAACCAACCTATTATCTATACGTGAATATGAATAAATATTATGTTGACGTTACCTCAGAATCTACATCTACACATATATATACATATACATAGGTACATATAATAAAAGTATGTTGACTGGCTCGCAGTATACGTACTTTGTAATTAAATATGTATGTGCATATACATGTATATATGTAAAGGTAAATATAATTATATATTTAATATTATATCAAATATATATAATATAGTTTTTACAAAATATATATATACATGTATATGAGATTATTTAAATTATTAAATTTAAATAAATATTATGTAAATTAAAGCTATACTATATATATATATATTTTGATATAATAAAATAAATATATAAATATATGTTATTAAATAAAATGGAAATCAAATAAAGTTAAAATGGCACTTTATTTAAATATCATAAAGTGTGGAAAGGAAATCGAAGTTTGGAAATATGAGACTTTATTTTATCAAAAATAAATATTTCTTTAAAACTTAGGAAGTCGAATAACTCCATAAATGTGACTTCAAAATAGATCAATTGCCTTGGCAAAATCACGCCATGTTGAAAATATTTCATTCCAAATGATGGGAAACTTTAGAAAAGGAAAATAAAATAAAATGAAGGGAATTCCCATGAAGTGAAAATGCGCGACTGAGTTCTCACGCCATGACCAGGTCAATGCGACTTGAATGAAGCCGAGTATTTGGCTATCAAACCCCATAAAATGGCAACTTGGAATGCAAGCGGACTTGACCTTTTCACCATTGTTGAATCATCAAAACGAATTGCTGAGTTTGTGCACCTAAAACAGAAAAAAGCCTTTAGGTGTCAAATATTGAGTTTTATCAGTTCAATGTCGAATTTTTCTGCATTTGCTATCAACAGGAAAGGCCGAATCATCTCTTTAATTCACCACATTGCAAGTTTAAATTATTTTGGGACTGTCTAGCATTTTTCTTACCTTCTTAATAGTAGAATAAGTTGAGCAGGGGCTCTATATAAAGGCACCTATTCACTCTTTAAACTCACCAATTCATATTGCTGTTAGGTTTTCTTTGGAGAGCAAAGACATAATTTTTGAGAGCTTACAATCTTGTTTCTGAGTAGATTCGGCAATTTCTATCCCATATCATCAATTTATAGTGAATTCTTCTTTATATTCTGAGAGCACAATTTATAGTGACAGTAATTCTTTACTATCATTCTTCATTTCTGAGTTTAAAGAGTAAGGAGCTGAGATTATCTTGAAGCTATGTTTAAAAGTTGATTCACAGTAAAAGAGGTAGCTGGAAGTCTTTTGGCTATTGGCTGAAGGTGTTACAGACTCAAAGTAGAACATCATCTATGGGAAAGCATATATCAGGCATGATATTCTTCTTTATATTCTATAACGAAATTTTAAATATATTTTTGAATTTAGATATGCATGCTATTCTACTTTCGTATTTTAGAATGAGTTTCTAAATAAAAGTCTGAACTTGTATTTTCTGAATAAACATGGATAGGGAGTTGTAATTAGTTCTATTCTTCATATTTTAGAATGGTTTTCTAAATGTAATTCTGAAAGAATAACTTCGGATTAAGTAAAGAATAGGAATTGTTTTTAAAGTCCATGAACAAGAAGCAATTTGTGATTTAAGAAAAATGGTATTGCATGTTTACTACTGTTTACATTTGCTTGCATTAGTGTACGAATTACACTAGGTTCATAGATACATTAAGGAGTGATTTGCTATGAGCTCCATATAAGGTGTGTATGTTTTCAAGTAGCTATTAAATACTAGGGAAGAAATGAGGGTGTTTAATAGGGTGCCGATCACAAACAAGTTAATAGATTAACTTAGTCAAGTTAATGAAACTCCTAGGATGAAGATGTCCAGTTTAGGATAAGTAATTGTGAGCACTTGTTAAACTGCCCTCCTTTCTAGTAGTTAGCTTGATGTAGGACGTCTAGGGTACGGATTACCTCGAACAGACCAACCTGCGCGTAGAGTAAGGAAGCCTTAAGTCAAATTGACCCTGGCTAGTGCATATGATAGATGACCTACATTCTTTATTGAATGTAAACACTTTGGTCAAAGTAGTGTTAGGAACAACTTACATTTAGTTGTAGTACTGCACTGTCAGTTCACCGTGATCCCGAAGTACATACTAGTTCAAGAGTTGTCGTTTGCACAGGACCTAGTTATGTAGGAACACAACACTATGCTTAGTTGGTAATCATTAAGGGATACCCTACCAATGTCTTCTTCGAAGGGAGGGCCATTCATTGAATAATGAATGTGTGGGGGACCGCATTATAAGTCCGTGGTTGGCGGAAAAATGCCTTAGTGATGTTTCTCCTCAACAATTAGCCGATGATCCAAGATTTGACAGGACAAACTCCTAGACCTTCTTACTTCTATTTGTGCCAAAAGCTTACGGGCTATGTATGTATCTTATTCTTCTTTACTTTGTAGTTTCTTTTGGAAAGAAATAGTTAAAGCTGCAAAATGATATATCATGTTTATGAAATTGAAAAGAAAATTTTTATTGAAATGGCATTGTTTTTACTTATTGTGGTTAAATTCAAAAGTTTTAATTTGACATACGGGTTTGGTTGTCACAGGACAACACAGGATCCCCTATGGACCTATTGTGACCTTTTCACACATCGCCCCATTGCAAATGGGGACACCCTATTTTTTCTTTTTGCCTTGGCATCGCAACTGCTTATCACTAGTCTTTTTACAAATGAGGAGTCAAAGTTTTGAGTAGTCACCCAAGCCAATTGGAGAATTCAAGCCTGAAACAATGCCTAAACATCACGGAAGTGCTCAAAAGGTCCGGAAGATGAGGATCGCCTGTGCTTTGGGTCAATTCTGACACTTCCTATTTTTTAGGGATTTTTGCTTTTTCGCTTTTTTCATTTTTGGCATTTTTGGACCAATCTGGGTTCCCTATTTTTTAGGGATTTTGCTTTTTCTATTTTTAGAAAGTCAACCCTGGTCAAGGAGTCAACATTTCCATTTTTAGAATATAAAATCAGGCCACCATATGTGAAAATCAAGCAAAAAAATCAAGCCAAAAATCAAAAAATATCAGAAAATCAAGCAAAAATCAATGAAAAATCTGGAAAAATCAAAAATTCATATGGCAAGGGTTTGTGCAGATGATCCATAAGAATCCAAGCATGGCAAACCCTCAAGTTCATCCAGGAAGAAATGTCAAAGTGTTGAGAAAGTCTACCATGTCCAAGATGCACTTGTCAAGACTCCTTGAAAGTCCACCATGAATGGTCAAAACAATCATGAAGTCCGCCTGGAAGATGATGGAAATGTTTAGTCTTTGGAAGGAAGTTTGGAAAGTCCGCCATGCCATGTCTTGGCTAGAAGAAAGTCTGCCCAAGTGGAGAGAAATGAGAGACGTTCAAGCATAGGCCAAGTCTGCCCTTGCCTTAGGAAAAATGTTCTCAAAGTCCGCCCATGACTTGAGGGGAGATGGCATAAAAGCTAGCAAGTCCACTTGGAAGAAGATGAGGAATGGCAGAAACTTCTTGAAGTCCGCCCTTCACAGGAAATGGCAAGCATCATGGAAAGTCTGCCCTGCCATGGAAAAGACAATGGCAAGAAATCTTGAAAGTCCACCCTACCTTGGCATAAAGTTGGTGAAGTCCGCCCCAACTTGGAAGAAGGCAGAAACTCCAAAATTTGGCTAAGTATGGACGCCTTGGGGGGAAAACTTGAGAAATTTGACCAAGTATAAATGCCTCACTTATGTAATGCTACCTTGGGGAGGTAAATGCCTCGCTTATGTAATGCTACCTTGGGGAGGAAAATTTCATGAAATTGACTATGTGTTTGACACCTTGGAAAATGAAATTTGAATTTTGGCTAAGTATGAAGTCAAAGAATTCACTTAGAAGTCCACCTAAGGCATTGATCACATGGAAAAGAATTCATAAAGTCCACCATCAAGTGGAAAGGAAGTTATGAAGTCCACCTAGGCATTGAGAGACATATGGAGAAGGAACTGTCAAGACAATTTTGAAGTACGCCTTTGCATCATGGCATGGAGGTCTTGAAGTCCGCCCATGCACTTGAGAGAAAATTTCTTGTCTAAGATGAAGTCCGACTTTGGCACAAGGGAGAGAAAGTCCAACCTATGTCAAGATAGAAAAACTCAAGTCCAAGCTCAAGTGAAGTCAGCCCAATGAGAAAAACTTAGAAATTTGACTAAGTGTTGGTACCTTGAGGAGGGAAATTCAGAAAATTGGCTAAGTATTGGAAAGAAAACAAGAAGAATGAAGAGGAAAATAAAGAGGAAGTGAATAAAATCCTTGTCCAAGGATGGAATTTTTCCTACATAGCACAAGCCAAATTCAAAATTGAAGACAAATCCACAGGGAAAGTTCATCCAAAACCTTGGCTAAATGTTGAATGGTCCACATGAAGATGTTACAAAATAGCCAAATTTTGGCTTAAGTATGGGAAATACATCACGGAGAAAATTCCAATTTCCCCCATTGTGGCGAAAGCACAGAGGCATTCTTCTCCAAATTCAAGGCACTTGAAAGAATATTCGGACATCTTGGGGGGATTTCATCTACAATCCCAGACCTGTTGAAGCAATCAAGGCAACTTCTTGAGGGATTTCATCTCCTGAAGAATTAAAAACAAGCTTCCAATCAGAATCAGATGGTGACAAGAAGAGTATTCCAAATAGATCTCCATACTTAGACAATTTCTCGACACAAATTGGAGAATTCAGAGAGGAAATCCAAAGGAATAACATCAACCCAGTTCAAGCAGGAGGAATTTCAAAGCAACCAACTTCAAGTCTAGACATCTGCTCCAAGGGGAGACTTCCAGACCTCAAAGATTCCAGTTCAGGTGAGAAGAAGAAATCAAAGTTGTAATATGCCTGACCAAATCTGATATAAAAACACTGATTTGCAGCCTTGGTAATTTTGTCTAACACTTGTCTTGTAACCTTCTTGCTTGCTAATTTTTGTTTGAGTTTGATTTGGATTTGTTTTTTATGTTTGCAAATGATGTAAAATGCTAGCAAATGATCTCTAAGACAACTATGCAAGTAACTAAGATGAATTGCAGCTCTTTTTGGTATTTTCAATTGCAAATACATGAAGTTCTAAGTGCAAATAAACATCTACAGCCAAGAGACATTTTTACAAACACTTGGCATGCATCCTATTCCAAAAGCAATGTAATTACAAATGATGGACAATTTGTCAAATAGATGGCAAGCAAACACCTTATAACTCCAATTGATATTACAATATTATTAGAGTGCTTACAAGCTGCAAATAAAGTGCAATCAGATTTGAGTTTATATTTTCCTTTCATATGAACATGTCTGAAAGTTTGAAACTAAATACCAATCTGCTGTAACTTTACATATGCAATATGGAGACTATTATATGACTGAAATTACATGGAGAAGATGCTGATTGAATCAGTAGATACATACAATGGAATATGAGCCTCTAAATCAAATGCAATAATAAAATAAGGAACCTGGAAATGACTTGTAGCCAACATAAAATGGTTTGATCTTCCTTGAATAAGCTTCCAAATGCCTTCTAAGTGGTGCGCCTTGCTTCCATGTTGAAAATCGACCCTTGAAGATTTTTATCAAATTTTTTTATGGCTTCTAATGGTGAAATCGCCCCTTCCAAAAGGGGTCACCCCTTCTCTTGCCTGGCAAATTTTCATATAAATAAATGCAACACTAATGGCCTCCAAAATTGTTATAGAAATGATTGTCAGCTCCAAAGAAAACAATCCCTCAAGTGCCCACAAAATTGTATCTCCTTATTGAAGAGCAACGAATGAAAATGCAATTTCTCTCATGGCTGATCTGTAGACTAGAACAAAATTGCAGACTTCAAATGATTCACCAATCTTCACCAAAATTGATTCCTCTTGTTGATGCAAATGAAAGGATTGAGATATCCTTTCCCCAAACTAGCTAGGCTTGATATTGCACAAGCAAAACTAGGAATCAGCTAGGCTTGTTATCATACAAGCGAAAATGCTAAGCAATCAGCTCCAGCAAATGTAAAAAATGAAGTAGTCAACTCAACCATGCCAAATGCTTAGCCCAAGCTCCATTTTATACTTTTTCAATCACATCTCAAGAAGCTTCTAGAAATAAGGTATTATTTTATTCAAATGACTTTATATTATAATATCATTTTATTTGAGTCACTTTATTAAATTAATTAAATATAAGGTCACCTTTTATTTTATAATTGTTTGATAACCTTATATATAACTAATTTAATATTATTTTAATTTAATTAAAATAATCAATCAGTCATCCTTATGAAATATCATGAAATTGGACAACTTAATTAATTAAATTAATTAAATCAAAATACCTCCAAATTTGGGGACATGACAAAAGTCTCAAAAGGAATCCAAGATCAAAGCTAGGAAGGAACAAGCACAAAGGACAAAGTCATCGGCAAGGAAAATATTCTAAGGCAAGCACGTAGAAGAAAAACGAAGCAACCAAGGAAGGCATCCAGCATGCTAAGGTGGCGCCTCGTCATCTTCCAACCAATCAAATTGTCCCAAATCAACATGCAACAACTTTCTATTTTATTGTTGGTTTATATTTAGCAAAAGGACAAGTGTCCTCAAATGTAATTTTCTCATTGGTCGAGAGGTAGTTGGTTGTGACAAACCCTAATTAGGGTTTTATTTAGTAATCTCAGCCGTTGATCCTAAATCAATCTTGGCCATTGAATTGTAAATGGGGAGCCTATAAATTGAGTTTGCCCCTCATTTGTAAAGGTGTGGAGACAGTGTATGAAATTGTTGCATTAGACTATTTTCGATAATAAAAGCTCTTATGCATGATTTGCTTTGAATCACTTTTATTGTCAAGTAGTGAGCAAGGTTGCATAACTTCTTCTACCATAGATTAGAATTAGATTACAATTAAGTAGAATTTGCTTTGAATGTTTGTTAAGTGAATGCAAGATTTGATCGTATAGACTAAATGGTGAAATATTGCTCATACTTTTTTCAAATGGATGATTTTCATTCGATGCGTAAAGTTAGCCTAAGCTTGTGATTGTGGATGCTTAACTTCGGTCTTATTTGGGGCTTGAAAATTATAATCACACCCTTTGAAGATTGCACCCACTTTGCGTAGTTGTCCCAGGGAGGCGAAACAAAGCGTGGTTACCCGTTTCACTTGATCTTTACTGTCTCTTGAATTCCTAGGCGTAGATTAGATTCTCTAAACCCTTATCTTTTTGCCTTTTTTTTTTTTTTGAGATCCAAACTAAAAGTCCCAACGAAGAAGCCTTTAATGATAAATCCGGTCTAAGTCCCGAACTTATGAGAAATTCCTTACGTAAGTCCCTTTGTGTATTACCAGCATATCACAACGCCCATTGAGTTTATCCACATGTCATGACCTGACGAAAGAAACCTTGGAGTCGCCATATGATCTTCTCGCAATCTTAGCATATACGGTGACTTTGTTCAAGAGAGGATAGAGTGTCTTTGGACATTTTATTCTGTGTGTTCGGTGAATGATAAAACGTACACCAACAGGACCCAGATGCTCTTGCATCAAAGTAGGTGTCAACTGACACTCCCTTGAAGACTGTTGTGCTAGTTCTACCCGATCCAAAGGATTACCCATACCATTTATAGAATTAGAAGCAACCTTTGTCCTAGTTCTTGCCCTTTTAGCCTTACCATCAAAATTGCCTCAAGAGCCTGTTGTTCATGATATGTTATATTTGCAAGGCAATTTTCACAAGGAGTGGTATCATGTCTTGCTTCCTTCACCAAATTCCATTTGAAACAATATATGCTTCCACTGACACCACACTTGCAAAAATTGCATTCGACCTTTTTTGTACCCAAATTCACATGCAATATGCCTATGCAAAGTCTCTCATGCAACAAGATAATCAAATATGCAAAAAAATCTAAATTTAGTTTCATATGTTTCGGGATTATAATTTTTGTCTTATCACTTCTAGAAGAAACCCTTATCACTCCCATCTTCCAAGATACCTAGATCCCTAATGCCAGATTGCTCATTATACCAAAGTGATGGTAGAAAAGAGCAATTATGTCAATATACCAAACATTCCAATCTACCTTACCCTCCTATATACCTAAAGGTACATGGAAGTGTGATAGTACATGGAAAAGAGATGTATGTGCAAAAAGAGTAGTAGAGGAGAGTAGAGTGGTTCCATAAGAAATGGAATTTGAAAGGTCTTAGGTCTATCTAATGGCATAGCTGCTCACAAAGGGTAGTCCAAAGCACATAGGCATGGTTGTCCATGTGACACTACAATCCCTTGCACCAAATTTATGGCCAAATGACAGATCAGCAAAAGAAGAATGAGAGAGAAGAGAAGAGATGTAAGAGAAGACAACTATAGGAAAAGTGTATAGAGTCTCATTATCAATCCAACCTTTATAGCTCCCAAATATACTTTTCGGCCGTCACTATCTAGGGTACAAGACAATAATCTTACCAAATATTGTGTTTAGTGCACTACAACGGGGCTTGAGTGCAAAATTTTCGTAGCTGAGTATATTAGATTCCCTTCAAATGTTAGTACTTTCCAATAAAATAAAATCAAGCATGTAGAAGTTAAATAAAGGACTATTTTAGCAAAAAAAGGCCCTAACCCTCTTAACCCTAAACACCAAAAAACCAACATTTAAGGTTGGAGGTTAGGACCTTTTTTCAAAAAACAAAAACAAAAAAGGAATACTTTTTAAAATTATAAATTACTTTTTATAAATAAAAATGATAAATTTTGTAAAAAAATCTAAAAGTTTTTATAAAGGAAGTTTTTAGTGCCAAGTCTTAGCAATGTGGAGCAGTTCAGCGGTCTATGTGATTTGTTTAGCAAGGGGTTTTATCAAGCTAGACAATACATGCATCCAGAGAATTGAATTTGCTATGATAGTAGATAAATTCTTAAGTTCTTATAATAAATTTGCTAAACAATTCATGAATATTTCAAGTTTTCAAATGGAACTGTTGCTATTCTACTTCTAATCTATTTCTAATCTACTTCTAACCCAACCTAGATCTACTTCTAATCTAATAAGATTAAAAAAAAAATCAAAAGATGTTAAGGTTTAGAGAAATAAATAATAAAAAAATGGACAATGATACTACTAAATTTTAGCCTTAATTCTGAAAAATCTGATGAAATCCAAGGTAACCTATGATGCAATGGCCAATACTCACACAATCACAAACAATACAAGTGCAAGATTCTAAGGAATTCAAAATATTCAAAATAAAGATATTAAAGTTAGATGCACAAAACCACAATATTTCATATGCAGATTTTATTCATAGCCCTACTGCAAAGCACTTTCAAGATTTCACCAAGTTATTCAACTTAAAGAACATAAAACAAAGATACATGACCACCAATGCAGAAAAAAATTATAGAAAGAAGGCATGATCCTTTGATTGATTTGCAGTAGGTAGATTACAACCTCCAACAGGATTCCCACACTGAAAATTCATTTATTCGCTACTACATACAAAAGTTCCAACCCTTAACAATGCTTCTAAAACTCTTATAAATACCCATCTTGGGCACCTAACTCTACTCGGCCTAGACCTTAAATCGATCCCTCACCCCACTACAAATTACAAAAAATTCAAAATCTTGGCTCCAAAATTAATTTACATTTTTACTTAATTGAACCTAAAAGAATGGAACACACCACAAGAGGGTGGTTCATCATGACACAAAAACTAAATGAAGGGAAAATAATTGCCCTCATTGATCAAGAAATTGGACCTAGAAATTGTGCAGTGCCTCCAAAACACCATTGAGATTGAAAGTGACTATGCATTGAACTCTCACCTTCTTAGCAAAGAGGGTCTTCTTGATCTGCTCCACAACCTCCATCTCTAGCATCCTAGTCTAGAAGACATTGAAATTTCCCTTCACCTTCATCAATTCATTAATTAGTTCTATTGTAAGATGTCTCCTTACCATTCCCTTCAACTCTTTGATGATAACAGCAACAAGGAGGACCTTATTAGGATTCTCCCACAAAGTGCAAGGAAGGGCCTCAATAAATCCTTCAATCTCTGCCATGACTACATAAGCAGCCACCTTCCTCACAACAAACTTGCTTTTGCAAGCCTCTAATGCTTTTATTATGTATTTAGTGGCTTCTAGTCACTGCTTGAAAATCTTGAGATTACCATCTAATAAGATATCTTTACTTCGCAATTCAGCAAACCAAATCCTAACCTTTCTCCAAAGTTGGGGCAAGTTGTCCTCCAGCACCATAAGCTCTTCATCAAGTGTAATAACCCCAACCTCTGGAGCCAGGATTATTATTGGTTTCCCAAGTTTGACAATGTCAACGTGGTGTCATACTATATGATCAATATGATCAGTAGTAATTATCACTTGCTTTTTACACTAACTAATATATATAAATTAACTCCAAGAAGCCTCATATGCAAAATTATACAATTCCACCAAAACAGATGTGCAGGCATTTTGTCGAACAGTTTGCATGAAATCAAATATTCAAAGATCAATGTTATGTGCAGACAGAGAGACAACAGTGATATTAAATATACGAGTATGTCAACAGCAACCCAAGTATATGAACAAGTGTATTTTATTGTGCAGCTGAACATATAAGTAAAGATGAATACTCAGATTCTAACCTTATATTCCCGCGTAGAACATAGCAAAGGACTGGAATTTCCTTCAAACTCCAATATCCAATCCTTGTTGCTACCTTACATACTTTCTTCAAGAAGACTCTAGCATTATAGATTGAGCCCGATGATTTCCTAAACGAACTGAGGAAAGTGTAGACTTCCGCATCTTTTAACAACCTCTCGATACTGATGTTAGTGACCTTAGCCGCTGAAAGGCCCAACTTCACCAGCTATTATCATGATCTTCAGGTGTGAGATAACCACCAGAAGTAATCGAAACTCTTGTTTATAGAAGGCAGTAGAAACGACTAAACAATCATTCATTAGTAAATCCCGTCAATGCTGTTGTCGTGTGCTTCTGAATGATCAACTTCTAGTCACGGTCTTTGCACAGCGCCAGAGACTCCTTCATGAAGTCATCGTGCCAGAGATTTCCTACCATGTCGGAACTGGTTATGCAAGGCTTCCACTGAAGTCTTCAATACCATATCAAAACATTGGCTTGGGATATATATATATATATATTCACACGTCTCATGGGCCAGAGCCAATATGCGGACAACAAGAACATCCAAACATTCCCGTCATTACACAGTGCCGATGATTCCATGAGTTAAAGAATGAAGCCAACATGCCATGGGCAATATGCTGTGACGGAACTGAGAAATACTGAGCCGTTAATGAGTAAATACAATGCCGGTAAAATCGATGATCGATGGTCTTCCTGCAAATATATATATCACTTGCTACGTTCCAGATACCCAATCTCCCGGCACCATCGATATGCTTGTAATCTCGGAATATAGATTTCCGCTTAGTGGAAAAAAGGATATAATATTAGATTCCATTAATCGTTTGAGACTGCAACATCGTCTCTGTATGCAAGGCTCTCCAACTACATGAGAAACTGCTACATCGGCAATGTTGAATTGAGAATAGCCAACCCTCAATACCACAAAACAAAGATAATAAAATTGAGATTTGCCTTGCTGGGTTTCCGTCCAGGCAAAGGCATTGGATCCGTGAGAGTTTCCGTTCTCAGGATCTTAGTGTCTAACCAGACATTCTAACTTCAACAATTCTTCCCGTGATGCTCTTGTGTCGGCCCTCAAAGCCCATATAACTTCACCAATTCAGTTTTGGTAACTGATTTATTTAAATATAAATGGCTTATAAAACTTTAATTTCAATATCATAACATTTCATATAGCCATAAATATTAATTAATTAATTAAATAATTAAAATGTCTTCTAAAATAATTAAAGACAATTTTAATATTTAATTAATTAGACCAAGTCCTCTTTTGGGCGTATAAAATTAAGGGACATCACAGTCCTCCTTTCCCAAAGATTGCTTGTCTCAAGCAATCGAATACCAATCCGCTGCTCCACTCTGATATACAAACCATTAAGCCACAAGATATGAAGCAACTTCCCAAGATCCATGCGGACAATGTAATCAACCATGACAATACCCGAATCTCAAACCAATCTCAAAAACACTGCTCTGCCAAATTGTTGCACCAATCTGTTATCAGTCACCCTGTTATGCCGCAACAACCTGTGAAGCACTCGATCCAACCAGCAGATCCCTGGATCCCATATTGTAATAACTCTGTCATAGCACACCAACCTGTGAAGCACTCTGCTTGCCAAACAAATTCTTGGATCCCACACTGTGATAATCTCGTCGTGCCCAAAGTTGTGAAGCAACGCAACAAGATCCAGAAGAAACAATGCATCAATCATGTCAAGGCCAGGATCCCAAATTATCCTTGGCGCATAATCAATCATGTCGATCTGCCATGTGCTGTTGTTATAAACCCAAACATCATATATCCAACTGAGAATCTCACTCCAGAAGAAGCCACAAATACCTCTGATGTCAGAAGATGATAGAAACTCATCACTATGTCTACCTCCATCAAGGAAAGGACGATGCAAATCCCTCTGACTTCTCCAACCAACTGCTAAAAGAAAATTCCATTCAGCAAGAGAAACTATGATCATGCATGCCCCATTAACTCCATATGCATTATAAGAGAGTAGTGAATCATCTCCAAGAGTGTTTGCGTGCTCAAACAGCTATGAACCAGCAATGCTACCATTCATGCATACTCCTTCATAAGCCGGCTTGAAGGACGTAAGCGCTACCATGCGACCCTCTAGAAAAGATAACTCCTCAAACTCATCATGAAAAATCAAAGGCTCAACCAAATCTGCCTTATGGAAATCATTATGTGCATATGAAGACTTGATATTAGTGGCTGGACCACTAATTGTATGCTCAACTTTACAATCACATCCCATACTTGAAACCCACATATCATTTGTGTCATCAAGATCAAGAGCCTCCTCATCATCCAACTCAAAGAGTGGATTATCTAAAGTCAAGTCAGCACTCAACTCAAAAAGAGGGTTGTCAACAATGGTTGAATATATATTATTAACTTTTTCATGACCATAAACAACATACTCGTGAGGATGGGAAAGTAAACTGCTGTTGTCCCAAACCAGCATTTGGGATTCCTCCATGCTTTCTTTGGAGTCACTAAACACCTCCAAATCTTGATCTTCCTCTTGGTCCTTCCAAGAGAGAAGTGGTAGTGTCTCACCTAACTCAACATCAAATGAAGTCATCAAGCTACAAGATGTTTCCTCATGAAGCTCCTCAATTCTTCCATCAATTTGTTCACATTCCATGTAACTTGCATTTTGCATCCTGGTAGAGGCTACTATAGAAGATGCATTTTCATATTTATGCAATGAATGATGAGACATATTCAACTGAAGATGAAGATCCACAATTTCCCAGTCTTGTATGCCCACTTCTGATTTTTCAACATGCGTAGGAGTGATGCCACTTTGAGAGTCAATGATCACACTTGAAGATGCATCCATACAATTGCTTTTGGAGTCCAAACTATCACTATTCAAATCAACCTCATGCTCTTCATTAATTGCTGATACAAAATCAGACTCTGAGCAATCTGAATACTCATCAAGCTTCTCATGGATGACTTCACTGTAAGGTTCATGTGATGACAAAGAACTGTCGGCCAAACTCAAAAAATCAGAATCATGCTCATCAATAATCTCTTCATGAGCTACCGTACCCTGCCTATTGCTTGAGGCTACAAACTCTTCCTTCACATCTTCCACCATGAATGATGGGGCAGTGATGTGATCAACCAAAGGAGCACCAATAAAACCCATGCCTTCATAAGATTTTTCAGTCGAAATCTTTATGCCACCCACCATAAAACTTTTGCATTCTTTCGCAGATGCTACATGTGGTTCCTCTAGTAAGATTACACTTGATTCTATCCTTTTGCCTTCATGACCCGAATCTGCCTGCCTATCAAATTCTTCACTGGATTTTTTACAAACCTCACCTGTAGCGATCATATCTACTTTTTTTCCTTGTTCCAAACCATCTTCATCTAATTGTTCACAGTCCATGTCTCTGGCATTGACTTCTTGCCCTTGCAAAGTGGCTGCAACACAACTGATTTTCTACTTTGCGCACTGAATTATGAGCCTTACTCACTGAAGGCGAAGATCAACAATTTCCCTATCTTTGTCCTCCACCAATTTGACAGCCATGTCTCTATCTCTTAGTAATTGCAAGTAATTCCCTTTTATAAATTCCAACACTTCTTCGATGGACTGCAAATGTGTATGAGAAATACCAGTTATCTTTCCTTTTCGCCTTTCCTCAATTTGGGCTGTCCTAATGAGGTCCTCCACATGCTTATGAGTATCATCCATCCTAGATAATACTTTCACAATCTTTTCCTCCTTCACCATAAAATGATCTTCCAAAGCTTCCACTATAAGAGACTTTTGTTCAAGGCTGCCATGAACTATCTTTTCTGATTTGTCTTGATGTGTAGAAGGTTTATCAACATTAGAATTTTCCCTTTCACTTGAGGAGGCACTACAATCTGCACTTAGGAATGGCTGGACAGAGCTGTGATCAAACAAGTGTTCATCATTACAAGAACAAGAACCTTCCCTTTTATCTTCAAATACATCAGCATGTATCTCAAATTCTTCATGAAGATTTTTGCAAATCACCATATACTCTCCCTGTGCAAACAAGTCATGAATTCCTTTACTTGTAGGTGTGGAAGAGTCATTAGTATGCTGAGATTCTCTTGACAACGAATTAGCAAGACGCTGCAAATCCCGGTTAAATTTTTGTTGTGATTGAGCAAAACCACAAGCCATCTTTTGTTGCAATTGAGCAAGGTCTTCCAAATGTTTCTCCAAACTAAGTTTTTTTTCCTTTGTTGGTGAGTTAGTAATAAAGGCAGGAATCAATCTTCTGCTCTGAATTTTATCCATTGGTGTAGCTATAGCGAAAAACCCTCAGGCTGGCAGGATAGTGGCTCTGATACCACTGTAATAACCCCAACCTCTGGAGCCAGGATTATTATTGGTTTCCCAAGTTTGACAATGTCAACGTGGTGTCATACTATATGATCAATATGATCAGTAGTAATTATCACTTGCTTTTTACACTAACTAATATATATAAATTAACTCCAAGAAGCCTCATATGCAAAATTATACAATTCCACCAAAACAAATGTGCAAGCATTTTGTCAAACAATTTGCATGAAATCAAATATTCAAAGATCAATGTTATGTGCAAACAGAGAGACAACAGTGATATTAAATATACAAGTACGTCAACAGCAACCCAAGTATATGAACAAGCGTATTTTATTGTGCAGCTGAACATATAAGTAAAGATGAATACTCAGATTCTAACCTTATATTCCCGCGTATAACATAGCAAAGGATTGGAATTTCCTTCAAACTCTAATATCCAATCCTTGTCGCTACCTTACATACTTTCTTCAAGAAGACTCTAGCATTATAGATTGAGCCCGATGATTTCCTAAACGGACTAAGGAAAGTGTAGACTTCCGCATCTTTTAACAACCTCCCGATACTGATGTTAGTGACCTTAGCTGCTGAAAGGCCCGACCTCACCAGCTATTATCATGATCTTCGGGTGTGAGATAACCACCAGAAGTAATCGAAACTCTTGTTTATAGAAGGCAGTAGAAACGACTAAACAATAATTCATTAGTAAATCCCATCAATGCTGTTGTCGTGTGCTTCTGAATGATCAACTTCTAGTCACGATCTTTGCACAGCGCCAGAGACTCCTTTATGAAGTCATCGTGCCAGAGAATTTCTACCATGTCGAAACTGGTTATGCAAGGCTTCCACTGAAGTCTTCAATACCATATCAAAACGTTGGCTTGGGATATATATATATTCACACGTCTCATGGGCCAGAGCCAATATGCGGACAACAGGAACATCCAAACATTCTCGTCATTACACAGTGCCGATGATTCCATGAGTTAAAGAATGAAGCCAACATGCCATGGGTAATATGCTGTGACGGAACTGAGAAATACAGAGCCGTTAATGAGTAAATACAATGCCGATAAAATCGATGATCGATGGTCTTCCTGCAAATATATATATCACTTGCTATGTTCCAGATACCCAATCTCCCGGCACCACCGATATGCTTGTAATCTCGGAATATAGATTTCCGCTCAGTGGAAAAAAGGATATAATATTAGATTCCATTAATCGTTTGAGACTGCAACATCGTCTCTGTATGCAAGGCTCTCCAACTACATGAGAAACTGCTACATCGGCAATGTTGAATTGAGAATAGCCAACCCTCAATACCACAAAACAATGATAATGAAATTGAGATTTGCCTTGCTGGGTTTCCGTCCAGGCAAAGGCATTGGATCCATGAGAGTTTCCGTTCTCAGGATCTTAGTGTCTAACCAGACATTCTAATTTCAACAATTCTTCCCGTGATGCTCTTGTGTCGGCCCTCAAAGCCCATGTAACTTCACCAATTCAGTTTTGGTAACTGATTTATTTAAATATAAATGGCTTATAAAACTTTAATTTCAATATCATAACATTTCATATAGCCATAAATATTAATTAATTAATTAATTAAATAATTAAAATGTCTTCTAAAATAATTAAAGACAATTTTAATATTTAATTAATTAGACCAAGTCCTCTTTTGGGCGTATAAAATTAAGGGACATCACATCAAGCAATTCCTCAAACTCAATCGTTGCACAAGCTTTGTCGCTTACTCTATTATTACACTAGATGGCCTCACGGATCAGCCTAATGCCCTTTGACTCTAAAGCCTCCCTCTAGGCAACATTAGCACTTACCACTCGTCCAACATCTTGCCATTGTTTTCCCTTGTCCAATGTTTTCAGAATTGCAAAAGCAAGCAAGTTGGCGTCTATCGGACCCATGAGGTAATTGATATAAGTTGTGAGTTCACCAATCTAGGCCTTGAGTTCTTCCTTGGTTTTCTCATCTTTATCCATTCTACCTAGAATGGTAAATATAGAAGTTTGGAGGGATTGTTTCTCTCCCTCTTGTGTTTGATGGCCTAGATTAACAATTTGCAGCTAACAATCTCTTAGCTGCATGTTAGCTTCATTTTTGTCTATCAAAGGAACTACAATTTGTACAATCCTATCTCCATGAGCATCTAGGCTAATAGAAGACAGTGTCCTAGCTCTCTTCTTCCTTGGTTGAGCCTGAAATAAATCTACCAACCCAAAAAGGTCCTCTAAAACAGACTTGTATGTTCTTTGTCTCTTCTAGATAGTGGACGTCAGCCACACTAGAAATCTTCAATCCCCAACAAAAGTTTCTTGTATATTTGCTCCAGGTGGACTTGGTGATCTTGGAGGAGTGGAAAGAGGAAAAATTGGAGGGGGAGAAAGGATTCCCCTTGAGGTGTACCCTAGAGAAGGAGGAGGTGAAGGAGTCACCAACTGATTCAAAGTATGAGACTCCCCCTCAAAAGATGCCCCAACACCATCAAGCATACCTCTTGAAAAATCTTTAAGTATTTGAGCTTCTTCTTGAAAATCTTCAATAATTACTTCTTCCTCCTTAATAGACTGTTCTGGAATGTTGACTTGTGGACGAAATTGAAATATGTGGAGGAGGAGGAGGTGAAGGAATTGGAGATTGGAGTGGAGTAGGTGGTACCTAAGTTGCTTTCCTGTGGAGGAGGAGGAGGTGAAGGAATTGGAGAATGGAGTGGAGTAGGTCGTACCTAAGTTGCTTTCCTAGCCACTTGTTGTGCTATTGATGCTCTAGTCCTTGCTCTTCATTGTAATGGTTTCTCTTGAGCCTATTCTTCCTCTTCACCAACAACGATTCACACATTGGGAGCCTCTTCTTTCTTTTTCTTGACCTTCTCTTGTGCTACAGTAGATGAAGACTTCCTATTTCTTTCCTTGTTAGATGAACCTAAGGGGATGCTTGGAAAGGCTTCTACTGCTATGGAGGAGGATCAACAATCAAGTAAGGATGCATCAACCGCCTAGTTCTTGCAACTACAACCTCGGTTCCACCTCTATGGAGGCAACTTCTAGTCTAGATCAATCTATCCTTTCCATTGGTTGATTATATACTTTGTCCCTATTGTAGAAAGGGTCCAAGACCTTTCCATCTTCATGCATTCCTTTGGGGACTTTCTCCAAATTGCTTCCCTTGACAAGAGCAAGTGCCATCCTACAATCATCTTTGATTCAAGCTCATGCTCATCTGAAACCCAAAAGTCCTCAGTGGCAAGCACATGTACAACAAATGACCCAATCAAGGGCCCAATCCTTCCAATGGGATCAAATCTATCCCTAACTTCATATAAGTGCATTGTCAAACAAGCCATCTCTTGCTCGACAATCTTTGCACTTTGAATACTAATGCATGAATAAACATCCACCTAGATGGGAAAAGAAATTCCAGCCTTATGCTTGCTAGCAATCAATTACTAAATTTCCACCACCTATCTGCAAATATTCAAACAAAAAAATTATCATTGGGGTACCTAGGGAGTCTATAGGTTGCTTTATGAAAACCACCCACTCTGATAGAAGAGAATGTTTTAAACTAGATAATGATGAGAACACAGTTATACTGAGGGGGGGTTTGATAATGGTGTTAATCAGTATAACAACATTTTTTATCAATCACAATAACATCATTTACTCAATTTCATTAAGTATGCACATGAAAAGAACACAATATTTACGTGGAAACCCTAATGGGAGAAAACCACGGCAAATTAATGCTTTTATATAAATTCTTACTTTTACAAAGTTTGTAGGCACCAACCCCTCATTCAATTCGTGGGCACCAACCCACTAGAGGCACCAACCCCTCATTCAATTTGTGAGCACCAACTCACTAGATGCACCAACCCCTCATTCAAATTTCCACCTTATCAATGTTGCTTCTACAACAAATGATGGATAATCTTTTTCTCCACAAATTTTGCTATAGCTCCCTTCTTCAAACTGTTATAATCTCCTCTTCAAATCTACTATAGATTTATCATAAATCTGCAAGAATATGATCACAAACTCATCATATATATCTGCTATAAAACTCCTTATATTCTTCTCATCAAAACTGCAATCTTATCTTCTCATGCTCTTCTTATCTTTTTCACACAAAACTACTGGTGTATGTATGCATTTAAATTTCCTTTGACAAATCTGCTAAACTATCTTTCATGGATTTGCTCAAATATCCTTTATACACCTGCTGTTATGTCCTTCATAGATCTGCTGTTATAATCTTCATAGATCTGCTGTTATAAGTCTGCTGGTGTATATATGATATAATTATCTCACCTATACCATATCTCAAAATGTAATCATTATTTATATCTTCATAAGAAGACATACCTCTCCATCAAAAGTGGCGATCTTTCCTAATTTGCATGTCTTTTTGTTAATCAATTCTTAATGTTGATCGCACCATTTCTTTACCTCCTTAACCACACCTTTTCTTAAGACAAATTTGTCTTATTTGCATTTTTGTCTTTTTCACCCAGTGCTGCCTTTGTAATTATTTATCTTCTTAATCATTGCTTTTATGAATCGCTGCCTCCATTTTTTATTGTTGCCTTATGTGTTAGTTCCTGCTCATTAATTTATGCTTGATCACTGCACTTGCTCCTTTCTTAATCGTTGTTTTTTCTTAAAGGATAATCATTGCTCAATATATAATTAATTGCTGCCATCTTTTTAGTCTTTATCACTGCATAATCACTGCTCTTTTATGACTTAATATAATCGCTGCCTTAGTTATTCATTGTAGACTTTTAAAGACTTCGATCACTGCTTTTGGAGTATATTTGTTACCTTTTCAAACACATAATTACAATCTTTTTCTTGGGCGCTACATATATATATATATAAGCATCTGCATGATTTACAAGGTAAGGTCGGCCCATGAACATAATTTAATTTATTTTTAATTTCACTATGACTTTAAAAGGAGTTGGCCAGCATAAGTGTAAATTTGTCTTGCATATATGCCAATATGAGGGAGGTCGACCTGCATATTTAAACAGTCATAAATTTGTCTTTTGGTCTATACAATATTCTAACAAATAAACTAGTTTTGCAACCCAACTGTGACTTCAATTGCCTCTAGGTACATCTTTGCATAATCATTCTCCAATCATCTAATGATAGCATAGACAAATGCATCATTAACCCAATTGTATGCTTCCAACTTTCCTTCAACTACAGCTAGGGATAATGATCATAGACTTTGGCATCTCCTAGCAGCAAGATGCCTACATGATTTAAACCTGAAAAGTGGGCTTGGAAAGCCAACAAGTACACTAAATAAGAGGTCAAATAGGACCTAGTGGATTCCAACACCTTTGATAGCTACTCATCAAGTGTGTCAATAATGAGAGTGTCCCAATCTATTCTCTTGCCATCAAAAATCTGAATAATGAAAAAACACATCCAAGGATAGAAGTCCTTGGTACTAGGTTGACTGAAAACTCTGCTAAGAAGAGTAATGGCATCTTTAGGATCCTCCTAGAACTCACTCTTGTGTATAACCTTGGAGATCTTTACAACAAACTTCCTATTTTGTAATAGCAAGTTGTCATTTATGAAGTTGGCAGTCTGTGTAGTTATGCTCTGATAGTATTTTACCGCTTCCATGATTATCTTGTCATATTAAGCATAAGTGGGGAGCCCAAATACTCTTTCAATAACCTCCGAGTGAATATCCAATACAGTCTGAGCTACAAGGCCAAGTATACTTCTTTTCTTCTAATCATAGGCCTACACACAATCCAAAACCAACTTTGGAGATTGGAGGGATACTAGGAAAGCAGCAACTTGCACCAATCCGCACTTTGCCATGCATTGAGCCATGAAAGTTTTGTCTCCTTCAACATTGACTCTCTGCAGGAACTCTTAAATGTCCACATGTCCAAGATCAATGTCTCCAATGTTCGTCCAAGGAGAGAACATCTTAGATGAAGGGTGATAACCCTTGTATTTGTACTTCATCTCTTTTGATGGCCCTAGCTCTCCTTGCATGTTTACTGCCAAGCACACATAAGGCCATTAGTGGAGTCAAGAAACACATCTTCCTTTAGATCAAGTTATTTGTAATTCAATCATCAAGTATCCCATTGTGCAATAAAGGAACTTAGATTATGATACAATGAGTAGACAAGCCTTAAAACACTATTGGAGTAACATCGTCTTGCCTACCACAAACTAGCACACAATTCTCTAGAGAAATTTGTTGTGGAATCAAAGTTGGGAGTCCCAACATGATTTATGATTTTAGGTATTGGGGATCCTAGAAGTCCGATGGCTAAAAGTACAAACAGTGACATGCGATAATGTCAGTTTCAAAATGTATAATTTAGGTCTAAAAAGCCACCATGTAAAAGTGAAAGTAGACCTTTAAGGAGCGTTGAGGTTCAAGGATTGGAGGTACCCTTAAATAGGTATGCAAATAAGGGTATGCTCAAACCCACGGTCCCGAAGAATAAAGCATTGCAAATTTGTCGATGATCAAACTTTGGACATACCATGAAACAATTACCAAAATAAGACTAACCCCAAAGTCCTGATCCTGAAAGATATAACAGTATATGTTATCGAGGATCAACTTTGAAGGAACTACTTAATAGGTACCGAGATACAAGGAACATTGAAACCTTGACTCCAAAAAAGATAGAAAATATTCTAAGTACAGGAGTTGGCCTTGAGCATTCAAAGGCTTGCAAGGCACCAAGCTTATGTCAAAATGATGCCACCATGACATCATCAGGAAAAACTCGCACCCCAACTCCAACATATGGTCTCTAGAAGGGGAAATGACATCGAATGACTAGGGCACATAATAAAACCAAGAAAACAAATACAAAAAAATGAAAACAAATCCAAGACAAAGGGAAAAGACAAAAGAACAACCAAAAGTGGCCTAACAAACTCAAAAAACAACATAACACGCCAACACAATATGGAATCAAGCAAGCAAAACACAAAGAACAAACAAATAGAAACTAGAGGCTGCCATTAATAGACTACAGCGAAATCCTACATGGTGAAAATGACAAGAAGAGAATGGTGAGGCAGGAAAATGAGCTCCAACCACACGTAGCAAATGCACAAGCACCCAAAGCAAACCAACACACTCTCCCAGCAATAGCAATTGCTCACAAAAAACCAAAGAGCTAGTCCCCAATGCATAGGAGGATGAAAACAAAAGCAAGCAATGAGCACAAATCAAATGACACGAGGACCAAAAAAGGGGGGAAAACAGCAAGAAATCTCACCATAAATGCAGAGCCAAAAAGATAGGTCGAGGTGAAGTCATATCCCAAGCGTTAAGGTTTCAAAGATGCCTTTATGGTCACGCATGGATAACCAACTCCAAAAGTCCAACAAAGTGACACATCGACCCCGACAATTCCGATCTACAAAGGGTCAGGGTTTTGAAGTTTTTTAATACAATCATGCTAGGATGACCAACTTTGAAAGTCCGATAAAATGCAAAATACCCAAAAATAAAATTAAGGAAAAAGAAGGAAAATGAGACCAAGCAAAAAGGACATGAAAGCAAAAAAACAAACAAGGCAAAGGAAGCAAAAGGGGGAGCAAAAGGTAGTGTTGGCGTAATTAATTATTTAATTACACTTTGCATAAGTTTACTTAGGTAATATTTTAAGTCCTAGGTTGCATAATTAGATAAATCATTTAATAATGGGGTAATTCCCCTTTCCTTATTTGAAGGAGATAAGATTCCTTCTAAAAGATGAGTTGTCCTTCTAGAACTTATCTCTATCTTTTTATCATTTCCTAGATAGGGTTCACATGTTGTCACATGTAGTGTGATTTTAACACTTGGCAACATCTTATGCATTTTAGGTTTTCACTCATGCCTATATATTCAAGGCATTTTGTACATTTGTAATTATCTCATATTCAATTTGGCATTCTTGCATCTTAATGATAGCATGATATTTCTGCCATTTCTCTCTTGCGGAAGTTATTTTGTCTTGCAGGTGATTCTGGGGTGTTTGAGGAGTTCACCTAAACTCCTACAGGTAGGAGGTCCTTGTTTTGTCAAGGCAAAATTGAGCATGTGTGTAAGACACAACAGAAAAAAATTTAATGAGAATGCCAAAGCAATTTTTAAGGTCATACTCGTTATAGTATGCCAGAACTACACTAACTTTTCTTCAATCTCTAGAAAACAAATAGAGATTAAAATCAAAAATATTACTTGTAGTTTGGAACCTTGCTGCCATTCTTTAAGACTATAAATCTAAAACTCAGGAAACCTGCTATTAGGCTTCGGCTGGGATTAGATTATGGGTGCTGGCAGCAAAAATCGTGTGCAAAGGAGTTGAAATTGTTTAAGTGTCAACTAATGGCAGAAAAAAATAAAGACCATAGTCTTTTTAACAAGTAGCTAATGCAAATACAATAAAAATTTGACTGTTTTTCTCAAGATAGAAGGAGATTGTGCAAAAATAGTTGAGGATTGTGGCACAAAATGAAGAAGACACTATGCAAAAATTGTTGAGGACTGTGCTATTAAATGAAGAACACACTATTAAAAAACCATTGAGGACTGCCACAAAATGGAGAAGACACTGTGCAAAAATTGTTGGGGACTGCCACAAAATGGAGATGAGACTGTGAACTGTATGTAACCAAATATTGAAGGTTTTCCTACAACAAGCACCTCATCTTAAACTCCAATCTGACCCAAAAGGTGACTTTGCAGGAGTACATTCTCATTGCCAACAAGGACTCAAACAATGCAGGATTATCAAGCAGAGAAAACATCAGAATGGCTTTAACGTTGTGTTTCCTCAGTCTGCAATGCAAGATAGGCTCCATGGCTTATGTGGCATAATCTCTATAATAATATGTCAACAATCAACTTATCAAGTGACAGAAAATAAAAATAAAAGCTCCATTACCAATGCAAAATAAAAGTAAAATTCCTTCAAACAAAAGACCATAATGCATGTAAAACCCTACCCTTAAAAAACAATTGCAGATCAAGTTAAAATCAATATAAAATCGTTCAAAATACCCACAAGTAGACATGATTCAAACAATTTTATTGCAATTAAGCATGAAAATATTGTTCAATGATTTTTTACCGTGATTTATACAAAAAACACAATTTCTATAGGTAAAAACTCACAACATGCAGCAATTCACAATTATTATTTTTTATGACTGATGTGATTCATATTCCTCTTTCTGTGTATACATATGTACATGACCATTCTTTGTAGGAGGATGGTTGAATAATGGTTGTACAAGATAAACAACACACATCTGTTCTCACAAATCATGTACAACTAAGCATAATATAATCTTGTTACAGTTCTAATTGTCTTCTCTCTGTTTCTGTTGTTCAATTGTTCTTTGTGAAGAGCACACAAAAAATACTAAGAGTGGGGGGCTGAATCAGTATTTTAAAACTTTAAACCTTAAAGCCATATGAGTCAGCAATCAAACAATAAGAGCAAACATTAGACAAGACGAACACTGATATCACATGGAAAACCCTTTCAGGTAAGAAACCATGGCAGAAAAATTGTTTTCATTAACTTCAAATGGGCACCAACCCAAGAGACTACAAAATCCAGATTACAAAAGTGAGCACCAACTCATTGGAAGCACCAACTTCCTTGAAGCACCAACTCCAGTGTGAGCACCAACTCACTGAAAAGCTTTCACAACACTGCAACTCTGATTTCAAATACAATCTACACATCAACCGAAAGGCACATGTTTGCATATATAAACTATATTCAAACTCAGAAATCTTTCTTGCTCAAATACTTAACTTCATCTGAAACAGCACTTTGATCCTTTCACTGCCATTTAACATTCTTCATAACTTTCTAATACTCAAATCAAAAACTTCTTCAATTTGAATCCATCCACACCTCAATGCAAGAACAAATATAACACTTCAATCCTAAAGAAAATCACAGAACTGATATATATATTTTTAAACGCATAAGCCATCACTTCAAAAACAGAATGAATACAACACTGAAAACGGGATGACTTCCAGACTTCACAAATCCACCTCAGTCCTCATATGGCATGTCTTCTACCTTTACCTTTCAAATCTGAGATTCCTCAATAAAAGCCCAAATAAACACACAACAATCTCATTATGCAACCGTGCACAATGAATGGTAACAATGGCAATGAAATATCTCACTCTTCAACCGTTTTTCTTTACTCCACACAAAGGCACAAAATACCTCTCACGGCTAATGTATTATACAGTCCGTGCGAAGAATAGTAACAATGGCGTTTTTTTTATTCACCACAACAATGGTCTTTTTATTACCCACGAACTCAACCCATATCTCCAAGTATGGAGACAATGGCACATGAAGTCAAAAAGGTTTTCCACACAATCAACAGACAAAATATAGCTAAGGTTTTTATTTTTGATCATAGCCTGTACTCCATGACTTCCTGATATCAAAAAAGACAACTCCAAATTAACTTTGCATATTTTGATTGCTTTTTAGAACTTCCTAAAAGTGGTCAGCAACCTTCTTAATTACCATGAAGACCACTGCAATAATGGCAGGCATAGAATCTAATCCAAATCGCATTACAAAGACCACGCAATACGAGCGGGAGAAAAGTCGACCAATTTCACACAGACATCCCAGAGATAAATGGTATCGATGGCATTTGAAATTCATCGCAACTTCCACAAAGGCGCATTAAACCCATCAAGGAGTCTTAAGCCACCCACAATGGAGTCGACAAAAACAATTAAATCCATTTCCATATATATGTAAGGCATTACAAGGAATCCTGGATGGCTTATTTAACTCTCTAGAGACTCCCTAAAGTTTACGGCATGAAATACTACGACGGCTCCATTTAATCACGATCTTCTCTGTCCATGTGGCGGCAAGAAAGAAATGAATAAGCAATGGCTGGAGAAGTTAATTTCCTTTGACCGCACGTTATGCCATTTGCTTCACCAAATCTAGGCAGAGCTATACATCGACTGGCAGACTTCCTAAAACACCACGTAGCCTTCCAAGTCACCCTGCAACAGCCAAAGCTCATGCCACCTCAATAAATTATTAAGCGATTCAAAGTGACGAATAAGAGATTCAACTCCAAACAGCATAGAGAGATATACTAAACCTTTGACATCAATGACAAAATATTCAACACTTTGCATATTCTAAATCCCTATAATAGGGACACATAAGCTAAATGAATCTCTTTGATTGGGTTGTCCACCAAGCTTTTAACTTGAGCCCCTGATCAAATAATTTTCTGTGTGAGGAAACTATAAGATCAGCTATAAAATCCCGAGGGGCTATAAGAACATGACCCAACTTCAAACACATTTCACCATAAGAAAGCAGACTGTAACCCTATTGACTATGAAGCAAGGTTGCAGTGTCACAAACATGATGTAGATTCAAGCTTGATTGAAGTTCAAATGTTTATAATGTAATACAAGCCTACCTTATAACAAATGAAGGAAGCCCATAACCTTGGCCAAAATTGACTACTGAAAAAGATCAGTTATACAAATTGCAACTTCAACAAAACTTAGTAGTACTTCATATGGTAGCTCAGTTTGCGACTTTCAAAGAGTTCTTTCTTTGCAATTAGCACTTAGAAATGTTAAAGGTATGATATGAATAGAAAAAGAAAAAGATCAAGAAAACTTAGGTTCCAATGTTAGATCGTTTTTTGTAGATTCTTCTGTCAATGAGAGACTGCTTTCATTGAAAATCATGTTTAGCTTGAGGATGACTGACATTTGGCTAATAGCCAATTCTATAAAACTTGTCAATAATGATGTATTAAACATTTACATGGCATTAAGATTGAAAATTAAAAATTTTATGTAAGATCTAATCATAATAAAGTTAGTAGCAAGTTTTCGACAACAATTTTGACACTTAAGTGATGCTTCAATATGTTGGTGTGAATAAAAGTCTTGTACCTAGTTAATTCCTACTAGGGGACTTATTCACATGTTAAGTTTACTTAGGTCCTAAGATTCTTAATAGAAATCTTAGTTGTCATGTCTAGATCTTATCTTTTTTACTTTTATGTCCAGTTAGTTGTCTCATGTCATAGGATTAAGACACTTGTCATGATCTTGTCTAATCCTATGTCTCACCTTGGCTATATAACCAAGGGGTTCTCATTTGTATTTTATTCCAATCCAATACCATTGCAATCTTGAGTATTGCATATTGGCCATAGTATCTTGCATCCATTATTGCAAATTTATGCTTTTTTTTTTCTCTTTTGTAGAAGGTTGTTTTTGGTTTTGTAAGTGATCTTGGAGGCTTGAGTCCTTGAGTGACTCTAACATGGTATCAAAGCTTCAGATTTGCAAACCCCCTTCTCATATTTGAGGGTGATTTGTGCTTGAATTATTGCAAGGTTGCAAATATTGGTGGATCTTGAAAAGTTGAGTATGCTCTTCTCTTGCATCATATGATGACCTAGAGAATCAGAAAAACTTGAAAAAAATACCAGATTTGGGGTTTTCTCTTTGTGGATTTGTATTACAGGTTCATTTTGGAGCATGTTGGTGCAAACCTAAGCTCACATTTGAGTTTATAATTCCCCAAAAATTCAGATCTAGCTTTTATTTCACTCAATTTTGCTATTGTATGATATAGTTGCAAACTGAGGTTTGAAGCTTAGATCTGGTGAACAGTTTTTTATTGGAGCACTTATAGCCCAAATGGATGTTGTCATTGCATTTAGATGGCCCAAAAACCCCTATTTTCATATAAAATTTGTCCCTTTTAGACAAATTTTAATTTTGGCAAATTTTTATTTTGCTAGGAGAGTCGTCACAACAGGCTAAATTTAGCATTTTTTTCAAAAATTCATAACTTTTGATCCAAAAACTGGATTTTGGCAAACAAGATATCATTGGAAAGTTGGTTTTATGTACTTTCTAGTGGTATAAGTTTCATTATCAAATCTAGCTGCTGGTGAAAGTTATTTCTGTTTGAAGTCATATCTCCTAATGGGACTTCCAAGCTCATAACTTTTTGCCTGTGTATCCAATTTTTGGGATTCTTGCAGCATTGGAAAGGTATTGAAGAACTCTTCAATTATATCTAAGAATTTATTCTAGATTCGGCCTCAGGTATCTTTTATTCAATGTGCATATTTCTATTTTGGTTGACAACTTGGACATACTGACACTTGGAGAAATTTTGTGCTTTTGGGAAGGCTTCATTTTTAGTCTAGATCATATTGAAAAAGTATAATTTCAAATTGAGGATCTAATTCTAAGATATTGTCACAATTTTCCATCTTTGATCCATCTTGGCATTGTAAACTCTAGAAAGCAATTTTGGCATTGTAATCGCACTACATATAAAGTGCCAAATCATATTATTGGGGGGATTCTTGATTGAGTGATTTGGGAGGGGGGTGGAAGGAGTCTCTTGGTGCATTCTTTTGATATGCTTTCTTATGCTCTTCTTTTCCATGGATCATTCTAAGGTTCCTTTTATAACATCATACAACTATTCAAATTGGCATCAACATCCATGGAGTGCTCTAATGACTCAAGGTCACTCTCTATATGTTGAGAATAAGGTACCTGAACCTAAAGATGATAAGAAAAAAATAAAATGGACGATTGAACATACTAAAGCTCTTGGATGTCTTCGTAGCTTAGTTTCTCAAGATCTATTGTTTCAAATTGAATCATGTAAGGATTCTCATGAAGCTTGGAACAAATTGAAAACATTGTATGGTACTATAGATGAAGTAAAAGGCTATCAAATTGATAATGAACTAATGAGCCTTGATCCTAAGAACTTTGACAACGTCCAAGACTACATCACTAAGGTTAATGATCTAAGAGAGAAATGTAAAGCATGTGGAATTGATAAGGACATTCAATTATTCTATAATGCATTGAACAAACTTGGTCCTAATTATGCAGCTTTTGTTTCTAGCTTTCATACTCATAGGTTGACTATGGGATCTACATATACTACACCATCATTTGCAACTTTTTTCTGAGATGTTAATTCATGAGCAACAAAAGCTTCTTTCTATGGGTCTCAAAAAGTCACCTAAATCTCAAGCATTGTTGGTTAGTCAAGGGAAAGAATCAGAACATTCTGATAAGAAAGAGAAGAAATCAAAGAATAATCCACATTCAGATCAAGCAAAGAATAAATCCTCTTCCACAGAGAAATCGTCTAAGAAAGAGAAGCCTACTTGTTCATATTGTAAGAAGCTTGGACATGATGAAAATTCTTGATATAAGGACATTGATGAATTGAAACACCTTAAAAAGAATCATATTAATTTGCCTTTTAGAATGTCTGAGTCAACTTCAAAATAGTCTAATAAAGACAAAGTTCATGCTGGTATAGTTACTACATCAGGAAGAAAAGGACAAGCTCTTTGTGCTTCTACAGGTTTTGGATCAGGGAGATGGCTTCTAGATTCAAGAGCATCTCACCATATGGCATCTTCACAATCTATTTTCTATTCTTTTGAACCTTGTGCTATGTCACCTATTTTGATGGGAAACAATACATACATGAATGTAATTGGGAAGGGATTTATTGATATTGGGGAGGGCACTTTCAATGATGTTTTGTGTGTACCTCATTTGTCAAACAATCTTCTTTTCATCTATCAGATTACCCATGGTGGAGCAAGGAGGACTATGGAATTCACTCCTAATTCAGTTATCATTAGAGGCTTGGAGAGTAGAGAGATTATTTCTATTGGAATGGTTGATCATGCATCTCGGTTGTACACCTTTGCAGATTTTGCTTCTGATGATGACATTGTTCCTTCAACTGTTGATCACACTTCTAGTGTGGATCATGATTTTGAGGAGACTTTTGGCTACTTGAACTTGGGTGTTCTCACATCAAATCCCATTCTTGAGCCTTGCATTTCATCTCCATCTTCTGTTGCATTTGATGATACTTTTGTTGTTACATTTTTGGCCTCTTGTGATTTAATGCAATGGGATCTACATCGTCTTTCAGATATGGTGACTTGGGATGACTTCTTGATAGGTATTTCAGACTTGTTTGTGGAGTCACATATTGCAGATTTGGGAGACACCATTGAGTGCATACATCTTCTCTTTGATGGAGATAATCCTTCTCCAGTTGTTGCGAGGAAATATTCTAACCCTCTTGTTCATTCTCTACATGGTCTTTCTTCACTGTTTGATGTGAGAGTGGATTCTTTTCTACAACATTTAGAGAAGGTTTTTTTGTCTTTAGAGGAGGCATCTTTGTCTTTGGATTGTGTTCTACATTCATCTCTACTAGATTCTAGATTGACATCCATAGTGTGGCCTAGAACACCTATTTGGAGTGTGTCATCTTTTGGCATCGACATGGAGACACTTTTGCGTAGTTCAAAGACATCACACATCATCCTTCTTCCTACATCTTCCTTTCAGGAATGGGAAGACATCCTGCATACTATCCCGGTTTTGTTTCTTCCTAAGAGGAGGAATGTTGTTCGGAAAGATTGGATCATCTTCAACATTCAATGTCGAGCTTCTACCATTGCAAGAGACTCACCATTGAGGGGGGGTTGCATGGTCTCTCTTCTTCTTCTCTCTTATGGGGGGGAAGGGGGTGGAGGAGGGGGGATCTTTTTCCTCGCATGGGATTTTGTCCTCCTCATTCTTCATTGAGAGTATTTTGTTTTCATCTTTTTTTTTTTTTTTGGGGAGGAGTTTTGTCCCATAGGGTTTTCTCCTTTTCTCCGTTTGTGAGAGATTGCATTTGCATTTGCATTTGTACATGGGTACCTAACATGGCCTAGTAGCCGAAACCCATCCTTGTATCTTTGCATCATTTGCATAATAAATAGGGGGTGTTGGTGTGAATAAAAGTCTTGTACCTAGCTAATTCCTATTGGGGGACTTATTCACATGTTAAGTTTACTTAGGTCCTAAGATTCTTAATAAAAATTTTAGTTGTCATGGCTAGATCTTATCTTTTTGACTTTTATGTCAAGTTAGTTGTCTCATGTCATAGGATTAAGACACTGATATTTATGCTTATGCAAGTAGTCATCACATCCATATGTAGGAAACAGGTTGCGGCAAGCAGTGGCAGAAATAAGAGGACGAACTTTTTCTTCTTCTTCCTTTTTGACATAGGCTTGGCACATGTCTTCATTGATTTCTTTGATGTAATCACAAAGCTGTGGAAAAGTTACTTCTGCGATATCTCGTTCAGCATGAAACAAGCTATCAATAACTTTTTGAATATAGAAATCTTTGATAGTAGGAAAGGAGCGAAGAAAAGAATAATAAAGACCAGGAAGATCTTTAGCGTCAGGATCAGAATAATAAAAGTTGGTATATTGATCCTTACAATATTGATCTAGATACTTGAGATTGCAACATTTACTTCTTGAGCTCTTTATCTCCATGCTTCTCTTTGAGAACACCAGCCCAATGATAATGGCTAGCATCGGTTTCCATCTTTGTATCGAACGCAGGTTGTTCGAACTTCATGATCTTGTCTAATCCTATGTCTCACCTTGGCTATATAACCAATGGGTTCTCAATTGTATTTTATTCCAATCCAATACCATTGCAATCTTGAGTATTGCATATTGGCCATATTATCTTGCATCCATTATTGCAAATTTATGCTTTTACTTTTCTCTCTTGTAGAAGGTTGTTTTTGGTTTTGTAGGTGATCTTGGAGGCTTGAGTCCTTAAGTGACTCTAACACAATATCTTTTGACCAAATTTACTGATCAATTCAATTTTCAACTATCTAAACCTTTTGGTTAAATGAAATTGAAAGGTTATTGAAATAGATAGTTTTCACCTAGAAAGGAGCCCATAGTTTTTGTAAGAGACCAAGTGTCTCTCAACCCTGACTTCTGACGATAATGCAATGTTTTGTTTGTTTTGTTGTATTTTGTGATTTTTTTTTAAGTTTTTGCAAAATAATGAATGGTGCGAATTTGGGAATAAATACTTGAAAAATATAAATTAAATACTAGAAGACAAAATATGAAGGAAAATAACTTTTGTTCTAAAGGCGAATGATTTATTGATCTTGCCGAATGCTTACAAAGGTGAAAACCAAACATGCAATCAAAAAGGCAATAATATTTATTGAAGAACCTGGTATTTACTACAGCCGCCTGAATGATGAAAGAATGGTACGGCTAGCACAGGAAACAGAGATCTCCCCCACAAAAATCGATGCAAAACCTTCAGATCATCATGGCGCCACCACTGGAGGAGAGACCAAGCAAAAAGGCAAGGCGTTTTTGCCTATAGGAAAAGTACGGCCCTGCTAGTACAAAAGTACGACCTGAACCAACAAATAAGAAATCCGTACCACCTTGAAATTTGTGCCAAATGCTGGATAAACCACTGCCAATAAAAAAAAATTCTCTTCTGGAGAAAAATCGATCCAAACTCTAAATAAGAACTTCACAATATGCTTTGTTGTGACCTCTGGATGAAGCCACTCTACTGACAAGCTTCAACTGGTATCTCACAGTCTTAATATGTCTGATTCTGAAGAGGGAACGTTCTCCAAAATCCAATGATTTGCAGAAACCCTTGTTTCACAAACCCCAATGTTCTCAGAGAGAAAATAAGACAAATTAGAATAATTCACAATGAAGTTCGATTTGCCTTGAAGTGAAATATAAACTCTCTTCACAAGTTCGACCCCAAAAAGCAACTTAAGAAGCATTTAATATATCATTAAATTCGCCCTTTCAACTTAGGAGAAATTATTATAATATGGCGTCCCTTTTTTAAATGATTAATGAATAAATAAATCATCAATAATCGCCCTTTTAATATAAAGTATTAAATACTTTATATTATTCCATTGATATTTTAATATTTAATTAATTGACTTTATATTATAAAGTCACAACTTTAATATTTCTCCCAATATCATTAAATGCTTTGATATTCACTATTTACTCACCAAATTGTCAAACTGAGTCGAAACTGAGTTGATCAACTGAACCAGGTGCCCTACCCAAAATAGCAACCCATGTCTGCCTGACTTACTATAAATAGTAAGTGCCTGAATTTGACTCTATAAGTCTCTGACAAGGCCCAAAACTTGAATCAACTAATGGAGTAGTGTCCCCAAACGCCAGATAATTGCCAAAATAACCCTCCAAACACATCTATTAATCTACAAGGGTCTGAATGATAGGCTAAGCCCTGAATTAACTGCATTGCCTAGGAAGGGGACATTATAGTTTTGGAATAGACCATCATTACATAGAAGAGAATGTTAAACTAATAATAATACCAAAAACCATATATGGTAAGTTGTGGTCGGTGTGCTTAAGTCAAAATCAAGGGCTGCCACAAGAATTGAGACTAGCAAACCATGCTTTGCAGCTTTTGTAACATTAAAGATCCCTCTTGGCCACAGCTAAGTCGAATTGACAAGGGCAATAAAGGAGACCATCATTCCCAAGGAAGGGAAACTATAACTTCTACCAATCCAGGTGGATTATAATAAAAAAAAAAATAATCATTTACTGGAATTTAATAACATGGCCAAACAACACGAAAAAGTTATCTCCTTGGGAGATAGGAAATTTCAGTCTAAAGCAGAACTTTGATGAAGTTGATTACACAACATGGTTCTATTCTTTAACAAAAATCTGGTATAAAATATTTCCATCCACAAAAACTGCAGAATTCAATATTCATAGATGTCTGAATGAATTTCTTGGAGATATTTCTCTCTAGAATACATGAGCATTGGCATGCATATCCAGAATAAAAATTGCCTCTAAAAACTAAGATGGATTCTGTGATGTCCCCACTTTTTAATAACCCCAAGAGGTAATTGAGTTAATTATTTAAATATTAAAACGGTCTTAATTTGCTTTAAAAGACCTTTTAATTATTTAATTAATTAATTATAAATGACTTTATAAAATTATTAATAAATGCAAACTCATTTATAAAGTTATTGCACAAATAATTCGGATGAGCCAACCGAATGGGAGTGGAGTTAAAAGGGAAGCCTGAGCAGCATGATGGATATCACGGGAATAGATTATTGTTTGGTTTTGACATTGAGGAAGTCTGAGAACGAAAGCCCTCAGAGTTTGGAAGATCAAGTCTAGACGAAAACCCAGTCTTGACCATTTGAATAATTTCTAATTGCCTAACCATGGCAGATAGAGTACAGTACAGCAATGAAATCTGTTATTGATATATTTTTGAGATTATCATTGTTGACGGGCTGTGTAGTGGTTCATCCTTGACTAAGGTTCGGTATGATTATTATCGGCACTGGAACATTCAATAGGTTGCACATAGTTGTTGTTAATCTAATTGCCAGAGACGGTTCAAGACATTCATAGGGGCTATTCACATTCTTGCAACCAATATCAAGCATCTATTCACGTATTTTACAGACATTCTACAGTTCGTGATTCATTTGTTATCTCTCCTGCTCCCAAATTAGTTATTAGGCTAGAATGAATGTATGCAAGCGAGTATAAGTTTGAATGACACTACCACTCAAATATTCCTATCTCACGCCATTTTTTATAGACAATGGCAATTGTCTTCTGTCCGGTCCATATTGCATCGTGAGAGTTACCCGCTGAGGCTGGGCGAATTGTATTTGTGCATCAGTTTACACTATGGATATTGAAATATGGTTATCTCTGCCACTAAATTTATCGGGTGAATCTGTGAGTTTCCTTCCAGTGAAGCATTAAGTTCTTTATAAAAAGAAGCCACCAGTTATTCCAAGGAGTCATCTACTGGAAGGAGTCGCAGCCTTGTTCTCAATTATACCTGGTCAATATTCATATCGGATAAATCACAAGCCATCCGGTAGTTTGAATTAAATCACAGACATTGGGTTTATATCTGTATTTATTTTTACACAGGCAGGAGTCGTGGGTTGTTCCTATCGTAACAAGGATATGAATTATCAAGTGTTGATATGGGCCGCCAGATAATATAAGCTGTGTGGGATAGCGGAATCGAAGAAGCAGATTAACATAAGCCAAGTCGTATCATTCTTTTCTGGAGAATTGGGTGGACCATTCTCCTGTGACCGCCTATTCTATTTGCTTAATGCCAAAGGAAACTGTTGTCCCATCGGGTAATGGATTACAGCATCAGATTTATAAGGTGATTGGCAGATATGAAGATCAAAGCCTTCATTATCGTTTAATCTAGCCAGCAGTCAATATTGGAGGTACGACCTTATATTCTTGTGCAGGAGTTCTAAATAAATGAACAGATTAAACCTATCATATGCTGCACTTGTTAAGAAAATAAATGTATTTCTTTCCATGAATGGAGTAAGCATTAAATAAATCTGTGTATCTGTCTGAGACTAAATCTGTGTGAAAGAGTATTCATATACACCTCAGTAAAGTTATGCATGAATTTATATAATTGTGTCCAGTGTGTCAAGTGTTGCAAACTAATTGGAATGGTGATATTCATTTGAAGTTACTGTACATCTGAAAGTATAAGGTTTCCACTCAGAATAGTAATCATTCAATTACTCTGAATTTGCAAAGGTAAACTCATTTCTGATCAGACCAATAGTTTAGTTTGACAAATATCACTGTCAAACTCGGACATTCGTTAGTCTTGGCCCCAGAGGTCAGGGTTTTACAGATTCTGAAACATTGTACTTTGATCTGTTTCAGTTTCAATAGTGTGAAGAAATATCAAATTTCTTCTTTTCAAATTCACCTCAGTGCCACCACTGCCTAAAATATTCAGACACCAAAAGCATTGGTATTCCCGTGTATATTTAAAAATCATGTTATTTAAGAAACCATTAGTAAATTGAAAGCAGATATAAACTATAATAGCAAAGTCTTTGATGCATATTAAAGCCATGCACATATTTTTGTGTTGTGACTAACTAATTACAAAACTATTTTTGAGTTCAACCAGAGTCAAAATTAACCTTTATATGATAATAACTACCAGGATCAATTTTTAGATGATAATAACTACTAGGAGATACGGGCATACAAAAAGAGTGAGATGCAAGGAAATTTACCTTCAATTCAAGCTGAGAAGAATCTGGAAGTATCACAGGTCGAAATGAAAGTGAATGAGGACATATTGGAGTGAATAGCATGCATGGAACATTCGGGTGCACCTGAAAAAAGGAAAGTACATATGTCAGCAAACATATAAGCAAACAAGTCAAAAAAAACTGAAGGGAGTGATGTGTGAGCATCTTTGTTATAATTTGTGTCTTATCAATATACTAGATGCACCCCATCCCCTTTGCTTTTTTTACCCTTGATGGTTTCTAATGATGCATACGGGGCGAAAAAAGCATTGCATTTCTGTGCAGATCAGAATTATATGTTCAACTCCAACATAAGAAAGATGGGGAAAGAGAATGTATAGGTGGTGTACTGGATGAGAGTTAACTTTGATGTGATACTTTAGGAATATCTACTACCTAAATTAAGGTATTTGAAGTTGAAGTATGAGACTTGAGGCTGGAGACAGAGTGATGCATGAGCAAGGTTCAAGTTTTAGTAAGTACGGTAAAAGGTAAGCACAAAATAGTGTAAGCAAGCATTGGGAAGACAGCAAATCTGACTTGTCAAAGATGGCCATGCATGTCAAGATACTGTTGTATAGCAGAAATGGAGAAAGATAATGAACATGTTTCCTCAAAATCTCCAAGAAATACTAGTCTTTATGTTATCCTGTCAGCAGTCCATTAGTGTACAGGTTAGGTTGTTTAAGTTAGAAGATGAGGGTAAAAATCTGGTGCATATGAATCATATCATTATGTATACATCGCAGATCCACTGCTTCCAGTATTACATCTGCTCAAAGCCTCAAACAGAATCACAAAGTAAAGATTTCATGCACACCTAACTACAGGCTAAATCAAAAGCCCAGTTCATAATGGCAACATTCTAATCTAGTCATGAGACATGCTTCTTATTTAGAAATCAAGTGTCACAAATGATGTTGAAAAACTTGAAATGCATATAGTTAAAATGCTTGTAGATCATTAGTGAGTAACCCCATTGACTGGTACTAAATTTGTTTTCATAAACTAAAGTGGATTGAACACAGATTGTAATGTCCCCTTCTCAGCAGTGCTCAGTACTGTTGATTGTTAGCCTATCCCGGAGGCCCGTAGGCTAGTCGGAAGCTGAAATTAGAGTTTCCCTCTTTCTAGGAGGTTGTTTCTGCATTTTTCAGTGGATTGCACTTGGAGTTGTGGATTTTGGATTGCGGATTCTTTCTAGGTTTTCAGAGAGCTTCGCAATGGTATAGCTTGCATCCTGATCCGAGCAATTTTCTGAATTTACTATTTTTAGTAAATTCTATTTTTGGCAGTGGTCCTATTGGCATCAACAACACAGTTGGCTTTCCTCTTCTGGCAATTCGGTTGGTATTATTGTTTTTGGCCTTTTGATGCATTTTCTGAAGAGATAAGTGATTTTTATGTTATAATGTTATATTTTAATATTATAACCCTTTGGCCTAGCTTCATGACTTAAAGGTGCTTTTAAGAAGGGGGACTTCAAGGGTGGACGCCTCATCAAGAGGTGATTAAAATATTTTCTAAGGTCAAAAATGCTTTGAGGAGATGAGACACCAACTTGAGGAAAGTAATATTTTATTTGAAATTTGAGCTTTACCTTCTTGAAAAAGGACGCCACTTTTGGAGGGAGTTACAGTCAACTTCAAATTTGAAATGTTTTGACTTCTTGGTTTGGGCGCACCTTCTAGAGGCTTCTGGAAATGCTTTTCAGAGTTTATAAAAGGAAGCCTCTTCTCTTCATTTGATCATCTCTTGTCTTCAGTAATGTTATGCTGCCGAAATGGTGAGTGGGTTGCTTTGAGGAATGCATACCTCCTAGCTTTGGCTTGACTTCTTGCTTGAAAGATAGCAACTAGTTGAGATTTGTTGTTCTTAATCCTTGAGAGAAAATTGAGCACATTGTAGTTGAGTTTCTTGCATTTCTGTCAGTTTTTGCAGTTGCTGGTCTAGTATAGCTGATTATAGTTTTTACTCATATGTCTTAGAGTAATTTTTATTTGGTTATGGGTATTTAATAAATGTGTTTTGCAGCCTTGAGCGACCCTTTGTTCCAAGTTTAAGATTTTAATGTCAAAAGTGTGATTTTATAGCAAGAAATCGCCCCTCCTTGAGGGTCATACCATTCTGGAGTGGCATTCGAATTCGTGCAAAATAAATACGAGTCTTTTAGAGTGGTTTCAATGTTGTTACTTGGCTTCACCTTAGGGAGCTTATGCATTTTATTTCATGTCATTTGAGTGAGTTGGGAGTGAGATATAAGTATTTTAGTGAATTATAGTGTTGCTGGTTGTGCATTTTCAGTTGCAGGTCTGTTAAAATCAGATTATAAAAGTTTGTCTTTTGAGTTGGGTTTGAGTCTGCGAAGTCATGTTGAGCATTGGAGAGATAGTACACATTATTGCAGCATTGATAGACTTCTAATTTCAATGTTCTTGGCAGGCATTTCTAACTCATTGTAAAGTTGAACAATAGTACTGTCAACTAAGCACTTGTAATTCCCACGATTGTGGAAGAGACTGTCTTGCTTCAGTCTTTCATTTCTACATTCACTTTCTTGTACTGCCCACTGGAAAGTGGAAGAGGTTAGCAAGCCGCCTATTTAATTTGTAATGCATTGTGCTTCATATTGCTGATTGGCTGAGCCGTCACCCAGTTCATGGATCCTCTGACCATATGCTCGCCCCTCCTCCCACATCAGGTCTTAGGGCGCATTCTTGGTTAGAGTTATTTCAATTCAGCTATTTCATAGGGATCCTCTAACCATATGCTCGCCCCTCCTCCCTCATTGGGTCTTAGGGCGCATTCTTGGTTAGAGTTACTTTCTGCATTGTTTTGGTTTTGGAGCTAACCTTAACGAGTGCATGTTGCATTGTAACTGTTATCAAAAATTGAAAAAAAAATTGGGTCGGTTCATTACACAGATGTATCTAGCTATTTTTTTGAAAATGAATACCTGTGGAAATGATCTCAAAATTCTAATATTTTGTTCTCTATATATCTGAAAATTGAAAAGAGAAGGATGAGTAACCCCATCAAACAGTACCAAATATCTTTTGAATGAGAATCTTTATGCTTTTGCCACTAAAATATACCAACTTTATGATGTGCACTTGCTTTTAGTCGCTGGTTACTTTCTTCCCTCTAATTTATGAAGATCTATATCACAAGAAATTGAAGAACCCATGCACCTCACTACCACATTTTTGCAATGAAACATCTCTAGGTATGGATTCTTATATGTGCCAAGCTAAAAAAAAAATTGTTTCAACAAATGTTTGACAAAATTGTTGAATATTTTGTCATTGATGTCAAGGTGTTTGAGCTACTTGCCTGCTTGTTTGAGCAACTTGTTTGCTTACTTGAGCTGGTTACTTGCTTACTTGAGCTGGTTGCTTGTCTACTTCACCTACTTACTTGTCTACTTCAGCTACCTGCTTGTCTGATTCAGTTGCTTGCTTTCCTACTCAGTCAGCAAGTCTTTTGCCATATCAGATTTGTTTGTCAACTTATGTGCCACATCAGATGAAAGAATATCAGTTTGGATGAAAGAATTTTTTTTATGTTTTTAAAAACTCACAATTTCCCCTTATGGGTCGACGGCTTGAGTACATGGCAGCTCATGAATGCAGTTTTTTATTTTCAAGCCTCCTCTTGTGGTCTTTGTCAGAAAGTCAAATTGTAACACCTCACATACGGGTTCTAGTGATTACATTATGTGTGGCGACTGATTTAATTTCCCCTAGAAATTGGCGGCTTCTATTTTATTGGGCGACTCATAATCTCCTTCAACGACGACTTGTCTTAATGAGTGAGCTCTAGAAGATATTAGTGGGCGGCTATGAAACTAGATTGTTGTGTTTCTTCTTTGAAACTGTGGTCATTTTTCTTTAGCGATATCATTCTTTATGTGTGTTGTGTTAAGACAAAATAAAAGACGTTTGGGTTCACACATTATTAAGATATTTTTCAGAAGCCCAAAATTATATTTGGAGGTATCGTTAAAAGAAACTGCCGCCTATTCCCTTATAGCCACTAATTTGCACAATGATTGATTTTATTGGAGCCGCCTATAGTATTAGAAACAAAATTGTGGAAAATAAGACAAGGGAGACCAATCAAAGCAAGCGCCATTTTTATCCATAATCATCCACATTTGATATTGGCGTTTTTCTTCCTCATGCATTGGAGTTTTTTCAAAAAATGTAGAGTCGTGTTCACAGGTGAGATAGAGATATAGCTAAGAAACGTCTGTGTGGATGTGCATTGAGTCTTTTTTGTGTGTTGGATGATTGATGTTGTTGCGGGTGTCTTTGCTCCTTGGTCGATATGAGTATCTGTTCTAAGTTTTTATGAGAGGAGATGAAATGAGTTTTGAGTTGCTATTTTGCAAATATGATATTCTAGGTGAAGTTGTTATCCAAAATAGAATTCGATGTCTATGTGGTTTCTCAAAAGGACGTGATTGAATATATTCGTTGCAGTCTTTTGTTTCGTTTTTGGTGTTTTGAGTTAGTGTGTGATCTAAGCTTTTGAAGTATATTTCAAAGCTTGCTAAGCAAAGATTGCAGGGGTACATAATTTTTAAAAGAAGCAGTATATACTTCAAAAGCCCATACCTTTGATAATAAGGTATAACTTTTGATTGATGCCCATACCTTACTTTGAATGAGAGAGGTCCAGGAAGAAACCTGCTCTGATACCATAATATTCCTCAAGTAAATATTTGTGGAAAATCTACGAAGCCTAGATTAATTGTTTCTGAAGTATCTTGAGGTTAAGGTTAGTACTTGACTGGAAAGGAAGTCATCTATTGTGTCTTGACACCGAATCTTACAGTTATTACATCTTGCACACTTAAAGAATTCTCTGAGTCATTATGGTCTCCTAGGCGAAGTTGTTGGCTAGAAAGAAATCAAAAGTCTTGCTTTAGCGCCACTATAATGCTCAAACCCAGGTGAGCTTCATTGCTTACAGGCCGAAGTGTGGAAATATGTGAAAAGAAAGAATATCAAAATGAATCAAAAGAAAAGAATGAAAAATCAAAACACTTGGCTTTTGGGTGTGCGGACATCTCTACAAGTGTACAAAACAATCAAAACAATAAAAATAGTAAATCACCAAAAGTAGAGCAATCTCCGTGAGATTATAGCAGATAACCTCACCGGGGCTATGGACGCTCGCTGGCAGCAAGGCTCTATCCAAGGATGCTTTTGGAGCTACGACAAAAATACACTGGAAAGCCCTGATGGAACCAAAGAGTCATATTGGTCTTAAGAGACAGGAATAAACGCACTTGCACACACTTATAACTGCAGGATAAAATATCTTGATACAGTTTAGGATTTCTCTTCCCTTTTAAGTACTCTTCTTGGTCAAAGGGTAAGTTAGTTAGAATTAATTTAAGATTCTGGATTTGAAGTGGGTACTATCTTTAAAACGTTCAGGAACATTCCCCACGTGGAGTCACCAGATGTTGTGACCTTTTCACACATCGCCCCATTGCAAATGGGGACCCCCAGTAGTTTGCTAGTTTTTAGGGTTTTGCCTCCGCGCAACAGTTTCATAAGGTCACTTCTTTCAGAGTTTCAAGTCAGTCTTTTTGAGAGTCATCCGAGCCAAGTTGATAATCCATCCCTGAATCAATGCATAAACGTCATGGAAGGATTCAGAAGGTCTGGGGGACGAGGATCACCTGTGCTTTGGGCCAATTCTGACACTTCCTACTTTTTAGGGAATCTGCTTTTTTGCTTTTTCACTTTTTCATTTTTGGCACTTTTGGACCAAACGGGGTTCCCTAGTTTTTAGGGATTTTGCTTTTTCTATTTTTAGAAAGTCAACCCTGGTCAACATGTCAACGTTTCCATCCTTAGAACCAAAAATCAACCAAACAAAAAAAAAAGAGAAAAATCATTGAAAATTCGAAGTAAAAATTGAAAAATCAAGCAAAAATCAGGAAAAGCATGGAAAAATCAAGCAAAAATCTGGAAAAATCAGTCAAAAATCATGAGAAAATCAACAAAAAAATCAACCCAAAGGCATGGAATCATGAGGTAAACTTGCTTAAGTCTGGAGAAATTCGCCCTTGCCATAGACATGAAAGAATGTCCAACCATTAACAAAGTCCGCCCTAGAAAGAAGGGAAGGTGAAAAGGAAAAGTTTGCCATCAAGAGGGGAATGGAAAGACATTTCTGAAGTCTGCCCTCAATTTGAGGGACATGGCATGAGAGCAAGGAAGTCCGCCCTTGCCATATAAGAAAGATGGCAAGATTTCTTGGAAGTCCGCCCTTGCCATATAAGAAAGATGGCAAGATTTCTTGGAAGTCCGCCCTAGCATGGCATTAAGGCAATAAAGTCTGCCCAGCCTTAGATAAAGTATGTCAAGACACCTCTAAAGTCCGCCCTCACATAGCAAGACATTAAGGAAGTCTGCCCAGCCTTGAGGGGAAAGTGGCAAAGCCTCTATGAAGTCCGCCCAACCTTAGATGATGGATGGCATGCCTTCTCCAAAGTCCGCCCAAGCCTTGGCAAGACATTTGTGAAGTCCGCCTAGCATGAGAAGAGAAAAAATTGAAAATTTGGCCAAGTATTTGAGGCCTTGGAAGGAAAAAATTCGAAATTTATCTAAGTATGGAGGCCTAAGAAGAGGGAAAATGCGAATTTTGGCTAAGTATGAGAAGAAAGGCAAATGTCAAGGAGGATGAAAAGTCTGCCATGCCTTGATGGAAGATGAAATAAAGTTGTTGAAGTCCGCCTAGGCCATGGAAAGAGTTTAATGAAGTCCGCCTAGCATAAGGAAGGGAGGAGAAATTGAAATTTCGCCTAAGTATGGATGCCTAGGGAAAAGTTTATGAGGTTGGCTAAGTGCACAGAGAAAATGTGCATGGAAAAGAGGCAAGAAAGTCCACCCTTGGCTAAAACGGATGAAAATTTGTCTAAGTATTATGGAATTTTGCCTAAAGAAGACATCCAAACACGTACTTTGCCTAGAGAAAATCATCCAAGCAAGAGAAAAATTGATTTCGGCATGAGAAAATGTGCCTGGCACAATTTGAAGTTCGCCATGGTAGAAGAAAATGAGGATCTGGCATAATATTTATTGGCAAGATGGCTAAAATTTCAACTTGGCTAGATGAAAATTGAAATAATTTGGAAAAAATTAAAATAGCCATGGGTCAAAAAACGAATGGGTTGGAAATAAATTAAATATTTTAACATTTTAATAATTTATTTCCAACACTTTGAAGTATAAAATGCCTCGAACAAAAAATAAAATTCGCCAGAGATGTATTGGAAGAAAATGTTGGTGTAATTAATTATTTAATTACACATTAGTATAAGTTTACTTAGGCATATTTAATTCCTAAGTTATAGGTTTTATCCTTATCTTATTGAGCTATCTTGTTCCTCAAGATAAGATTAGGGTTATGCATCTTTGCTTTTATAAAGCAATTTATCTCTTGTAATTATTTGTACTTCGAATATATCAATTTGCACATCTTTTGCAAATCTCTGCTTTTTCATTTTTCTCTTCTATGGAAGGTGATTTTTCTGGTTTGCAATCAGATCTTGGTTTCTAACATGGTATCAGAGTCTCGATTTGCAGCCCCTTCTCAGCTTTTTTGAAGGAATACATTGCAGAGCTCGTTCGGGGTCCCTCGAGGGTTTCATTCCTTGAGCATCTTTATGCAGCATCTTGGATTAGATCGAGGTTTTCCGTTGGATTCAGAGGGCTGAAAAAAGTCAGAAATGGCTTTTATTTCATTCATTTTGGTCACTGTTTGCCAAATCTGCGAGGATTTCAAGCTCAATGATTTTTCTAATAGATCTGGGGGTCACCTGATTTTCGGAGCACTTTGGGCCCAAATAGACCTTGCCGTTGAATTCACAGCACCCAAAAACCCCTATTTTGACATAAAATTTGTCTGATTTGGACACAGTCGTCCGGAAAGGCAAAAAAAATTTGCCCAAGGGTCGTACGACCCCCAGGAACGCTTCACGAGGCTTGATTATCAAAAAAAAATTTTAAAAATCATAAAAAATAAAAAACTCTTTGAAATTTGGCGCCACCCAGCGGCCACCAAGTGGCAGGGTGGCTCCCCCATGCAACTCCGCCGGATTCTTCTGCCAGCCCCCGAGGGCTTAAATCACTAGCTCCAAGTCTTATGGGCGACTAGAGCCCAAGCGCAAGCCCCACCAGGCTTTTAGCCCCAGGCTACGCCAAAGCTCCCTAGCCACTAGCCCCTTGGTCCGCCCAGGCGACCAAGGGCCTTTTTTTAGCCCCTAAGGGATTCTGGAGGCCAAATTGGACTTTTTGGAGCAGTTTTATGGAAACGAGCATAACTTTCACATACGGCGTCGTTTTTTTGCAAACGAGATATCGTCGGAAAGCTGTTTCCGAGCTCTACGCAATGGTGCAGGTGTGATTTTCTGGTTTTGCTTTTTTGATGTCTTTTTCAGCCTCGGAAGTCAAATGTTTCCATTTTCACTCCGAAAAGCATATCTTTTGACTCGCTTATCCGTTTTTTGCGATTTTTGCGGCATTGGAAAGCTGGTTTCGGCCTCTATGAAGATCTGAGGGAGGTCATTTACAGAAGATGTGTACCTTATTTTATGCATGCATTCGTTTTTGTTTCGTGCACTAGGTTTGCATTTTCGCTTATGTTTCTGTAGTTTTGCATTCTCTCATTTTGCAATCATTGGGTATTGTAATAACGAACTGATATAAAGTTTCATTAAGGGGGGTTCTTGCATCCATTCTTCGTATTGGTGACAACTCGCATGAGTTTGTCTAGTTTCTTGTTGTTTCCTTTAGCTTCTTACTTGCTTAGTTAGACACATCGTTGGTTTGTTTCGGTTCACACTTCACATTGAGATTTTATGGCTCTTGATCAGCATTGGTTCACATCTTTCTCATTTGAGGGCCATGTTTTTATGGCTAATGTTCCAGAATCTTGATGGTACTCGTCCTATGGGCAGTTTTAGTTTTAGTTTGGCATCGGCATCAAGAGACAGCTTCCAGATTATGTCATCATTTCATCTATTGTTGCTTCACAGATTCCAAGGTTGTTCCAGTTTGTGAGTTTTCTAGTGTTCCATGGCATCGGGTCTGCTGTCACATTATGATTATGTTTTTAGTTTCTTGTAGGCAGAAGCATCTTTTCTTGCTTGCCGGATTGCAGTTCCAATGTTACTCCACAGTGTTCTTCCAGTACTTCTTTGCAATAGTCATCTCATTGTAGAGGGTTTTTGTCCCACTGGGTTTTCCTTCTCTACCTCATCATTGCATTTGTAAATGAGTACCTGATCAGGCCTTGTTGCCAGGACTCATCTTTGCACAATAATTTGCTTCTCCCTAAGTTGCACTTATGGGGGGGTGTTGGTGTAATTAATTATTTAATTACACATTAGCATAAGTTTACTTAGGCATATTTAATTCCTAAGTTATAGGTTTTATCCTTATCTTATTGAGCTATCTTGTTGCTCAAGATAAGATTGGGGTTATGCATATTTGCTTTTATAAAGCAATTTATCTCTTGTAATTATTTGTACTTCGAATATATCAATTTGCACATCTTTTGCAAATCTCTGCTTTTTCGTTTTTCTCTTCTGTGGAAGGTGATTTTTCTGGTTTGCAATCAGATCTTGGTTTCTAAGATAAGATTAGGGTTATGCATCTTTGCTTTTATAAAGCAATTTATCTCTTGTAATTATTTGTACTTTGAATATATCAATTTGCACATCTTTTGCAAATCTTTGCTTTTTCGTTTTTCTCTTTTGTGGAAGGTGATTTTTCTGGTTTGCAATCAGATCTTGGTTTCTAACAGAAAATAAATTACGTCGGAAAAGAGAAAATCCATGAGCAAAATTAAATTCGCCATGAATTAAAAACTTGGAAAAATCGAATTTAATTGGACAGTTAATGTTTTTTTTTCAAAATTTTGAAAATCAAAGATAAACATCTAGCAAACAATCGAATTTGGGAAAATCAAAGAGATTTGCCTGGATAAGCTCGCCATGGAGTTTTTTTCGAAAAAAAAATGGAAACTTGTCTGTTTGAAGAGGAGAAAACAAATAGAAATCGAGAGAAAAAGATGCAGTTGCTAAAACAAATCGAATTCTTCAGCATTATAATGAGTTTTAGCAACTCATTTTTTCACAGACTCGGCTGAAGAGAAGTTAATCTCTTGAAATTGTAAGAAAGTTGAGACACGATCAATTCTTCTACAAGCAAGATCGATTTTCTCGGAGGATGGAATAATTTTATGCTGAGGAAGTAATTTTTTCGAAGAAGTAAAGAATTTCTTGGCTGAAAGTCGAACTTCTCAGCAAAACTGGCACACTTTGTCATTTGATTTTTGATTCAATTCTTGAAATTTGAATCTAATTTGCAGCCAGAAGATTTTTCCTGAGGTTTGGAGTTCGATTGGATAAATTAACACAACATAACCAGCAATAGTTGATTGGATTAGCGTTAGCATCAAACTAAAAACTGAACTTGAATTGAAGAACTACTCAACGTCAAGAATGTGCACTCAAGATCCCACTTAGGGCGAGGTGCTAACATATGACGGAGTGTTAAAAATTGAAATTATGAAATGATAGGCGGATAACCAGCCATGAGAAACAGTTCCACACTACCACCAAACAGTGGGGGGAAAAGATTACAATAGAAAACAATTCATCCGCTGCGGCGGGCATCCACAGAACTGTGGGGATTCACCACTATGAGTGGGTATAAGATATTACAATCAATTTAACCACACTGGCGGTAAACCATCCAGGGGACTTATGTGAGAAGATACAGAAAGAAATTGCAGCAATTAAAACTGGAACAGTACTACTGTTTACAGTTTGTACAAATGAGAAATAAGCTGCAAATTACATAGGAAATACAATAATCTTCAAATACAAGATTAATAGATGTTTTTCAATGATTGTTTAACTCTCTAACAGCTGATAATGAATCAGAAATCAGAACTTCTACAATCTGATACAAAAACTGTAAACTGGAAATATCAATCTGCAACTATGAGAATCAATGAAATGTTCATAACTCACTCAATTCTCCTCCGAATGGCGTGAAATAAGTTGCAAATACTCCCTAGAAGTCTGGCGCCCAAGATGCAATCCAGAAACAGCCACCAAAGTCTCCAGATTATTTGGCACGAATTCCAATGCACCTCTAGATGGTACGGCCTTCACCAAAAATCGATTTTGCAAGTAAAAATTAAATACTTGGAATTAAATTCCAATACTTTGTGGAAAGTGGCGCCTTCAGTCAACAAATGGATGGCCAAAGTACCCAGAACAAAATAAAATTCACTCCAAAAGATATGAACAAAACTCAGCTTCAGCTGTAGCAAAAACCAGGAACTCAAACTGTGAAAATACTCCAAAATTCATTAATCTTTGATGCTCAATCTGCTAGTCTGATGTTGAGAAGCAGCAATGTAGCCAACTAGGTGTTATATTGCAAACACGAAATTGGATGAAAGGCTAGGAGGTAGACATCCTCGAAGCAATATGTCAATTGTCATTTCGACAGCATAACTTTAGCATAATTTTCATGGATGAAATGCTGGAGCAAAGACCTTCAATAAATAAGAGCTCACAAACTCTTCAAATGCCTGAGAAGCAGACCAAAAGACACAGGAGACCCTTCAATTACCAAAAACCATTCAACTTCTCAAGGTGGCGTCCCAAAAGGCCTCAAATAAAAACACTTTATTCAAATAATATAAAAGTGGCGTCCACTTTCAAGATGAGGAAATATTTGAATAAAGAATAAATAAACTTATGATGAAGGCGTACCCTTCATGGCCCCACATTAAAAACAACTTAAGTTATCTCCTTAGGCCAAGGTGGGGGTCAACAGTGAATTAAAACATAATGCCTTTAATTAAATAATTTTCGCCAAATAAAGCTTTCTGAAGACCAAGCCAAAATATAACAACTGCTCCAACTGCAAGGAACTAAGAATAGACAACTGCAACTGCCACAACTAGCATTTACTAAAAATAGTAAATAACATGAAATGCCACAAAACTCCAAGCCACGAAACCCTAATTTCACCTCATTCCAGTCTACGGGTTCCGGAATAGACTGATGAATTGCAATGCTGATCACTGATGAGAAGGGGACATTACAGTCCGCCCTCCTCGAAATTGCTTGTCCTCAAGCAACTGAAAAGATGGATGCAACAAAATCTGCTCACCTTCCCACGTAGCATCTTCCAAAGGCAAATTCCTCCATTTAACCAAATATTCTTTGATTGTCCTTCTCCTCAAAGAACGTTCTCTAGTATCAAGGATTTCATCAGGAATCAACACTAACTGACCTTCCTCATCCAATGGAGGTAATTCTGATGTAGCCACCACATTGTGTCCAATTGCCTTCTTGAGGCGAGACACATGAAAAACATTATGTATTTTGCTTTCAGCTGGAAGCTCCAACTCATAAGCAACTTCACCTATCCTTTTGGTGATTTTGAAAGGACCATAAAAACGTGGCTTCAACTTTTCTGCACCACTCTTCTTGAGAGAAGATTGTCTATATGGCTGAAGCCTCAAATAGACCATGTCCCCAACTTCAAAAGACCTTTCAACACGCTGCTGATCAGCGTATAACTTCTGCTGATTTTGAGCATGTTGCAGATTTTCCTTGAGAGCTTTCAAGATGTCTTGGCTTTGTTGTAACATATCCAGTGCTTGTGGAGCTCTACTATCACCAAACACTAAATCAACAAAATTAGTAGCCTCATAACCATAAAGAGCCTTAAAAGGAGACATCTTAATTGACATGTGATAAGAAGAGTTGTAACAATACTCTCCTAAATGAAGCCATTTAATCCAAGCTCGCTGCTGTCCTGAAACATAGTTCCTTAGGTAGCCCTCTAACCACTTGTTAACAATTTCTGACTGCCCATCTGTTTGTGGGTGATAACTAGTGCTTGGAGTAAGCACTGTCCCACTCAATCTGAAGATCTCCTGCCAAAAGACACTTAGGAACTTGCTGTCCCTATCACTGACAATAGTTTTAGGCAACCCATGCAAACGGAACACCTCTCTAAAAAACAACTCAGCCACTTGAGCTGCTGTAAATGAAGTGGTAACAGCAAAGAAATGAGCAAATTTCGTTAGTCTATCAACCACAACAAATATACAATCACGTCTTTGCACCTTGGGCAACCCCGTGATAAAGTCCATGGCAATACTTTCCCACTTCTGATTTGGAATGGGCAAAGGCTGAAGTAGACCAGCTGGATAAGAGTGTTCATTTTTATTTCTTTGACAAATAGGACACTCTCTAATGTAGTTCAAGACTTCTTCTTTCAACCCTTTCCAAGTGAATCTTTCACGAATCTGCTTATAAGTCTTGAAAATCCCTTGATGACCAGCAAGGGGAACATCATGAAAAGATTGTAGAATCTTCTTCTTAAGCTTAGATTCTTGCACTAAAAAGATTCTATCTTTATAATAAATTAATCCATCAACCAACTTATACCTTTCATCAACCAATTGACCTTCTAACAAGCTGGTTGCAAACTGATTTTTAACATAATCAGCAGCAATTAATTCCTTCCAATCTGCTGATAACTCACAAATTGACTGCAAATGAGGCCTTCTTGAAAGAGCATCAGCCACTATATTATTTTTTCCTTTGACATATTCAATGTCAAAGTCATATGCTTGGAGTTTACTTACCCACTTTTGCTGCCTTTCATTCAATTCCTTTTGGCGCATGAAATGTTTAAGACTATTGTGGTCAGTCTTAACAACAAATTTACTTCCCACCAAGTATTGACGGAATTTAGACAAAGCATGCATGATGGCAAGCATCTCTTTGTCATAAATAGAGTAAGTTTTTTCTGCCCCTCTCAACTTTCGGCTCTCGAAGACAATAGGGTGTTTGTCTTGCATTAGGACAGCTCCAACACCTTCTCCTGAAGCATCACATTGTAATTCAAAAGGTTTTGAAAAATCCGGAAGTGCCAATACTGGACACGAACTCATGATTTGTTTAAACTTATCAAAAACCTCTTGTGCTTGCTTAGTCCAAAGGAAAGCTCCTTTCTTTGTAAGATCTGTGAGAGGTGCTGCTTGATGAGAATACCCTTTCACAAATCTTCTATAGAATCCACATAACCCCAAAAACCCTCTCAAATGAGAAATATTCTTTGGAGTTGGCCAATCAAGAATGGCCCTTATCTTTTCTGGATCCACTTTCACACCCTTTGAACTGATAATGTGGCCAAGGTATAAAAGTTCTGTCAACCCAAACTCACACTTTGATTCTTTGGCGAACAAACATTCCGCCTCTAAAATGCTAAGCACTTCTTCTAAATGCTTAAGGTGCTCTTCCCATGACTTACTGAATATGAGAATGTCGTCGAAGAAAATGAGCACAAACCTCCTCAACTGCTGTCTAAAAATCTTGTTCATACAAGATTGAAATGTGGCTGGAGCATTTGTCAAACCAAAAGGCATGACAAGAAATTCAAAATGCCCAAAATGGCATCTAAACGCTGTCTTCTCTATATCCTCCTCCCTCATTCTGATTTGGTGATAACCCGAACGAAGATCAATCTTTGAGAAAAACATTGCCCCATAGAGCTCATCAATAAGCTCATCAATCCTAGGGATAGGATATCTATTCTTGATGGTTTTCTGATTTAATGCGCGGTAGTCAACACACATACGCATTGTACCATCTTTCTTTTTGACCAGCACTACTGCAGAAGCAAATGGACTCTTGCTTGGTCTAATAAAACCACTTTCCAACAACTCCTTGATGGCTTTTTCAATCTCATCTTTCTGCCTCTTTGGATAGCGGTAAGGTGTAGTTATGACCGGTTTTGCCCCTTCTTCTAATTCTATCACATGCTCAGAACCTCTTTCAGGAGGTCTTCCAGGAGGTAAGCTTCCAAAGACCTTGCTCTTCTTTGAAAGTAAGGCTTGAATATCAGGATGATATTGCCTTTTTTCCTCAACCGGATCAGCTGGTAGAACCATACATTCAGCAGCCCATTCAACCTGATCATGGCGGATCAGCCTTTCCATCCTCTTCAAAGACACAATTCGAGGGCCTCCATTTGACATCCCTCTTAGAACAACCTTTCTTCCATTAGACTGAAATTTCAGCTCCATGGTTTGCAAATTCAATGTGATCTCACCAAGAGATCGCAGCCATTGTATGCCCAACACAATATCAGTGTCTCCAATTCCCACCACATAAAAATCATCTTTAATCTCATGATTTCCCAATTGCAAAGAGAGGTTAGGAATCTTCCTTGTGCAAGACATAGTAAAACCATCAGCAACCATTACCTTGAAACCATCAAATTCTTCAGTCTTCAATCCTTTTCTAGCAACTAGTCCTTCATCAATAAAATTGTGAGTTGCTCCCGTATCAATTAGGGCAACTATCCTTTGTGAATTCACAACTCCATGAACCCTAAAAGATTCATTTTTTTGAAAGCTTGATAGTTGTGCAAAAGCACTACCATCTCCCACCTCTTCGGACTTGTCTTCTGGAGCTTCTTCACCTTCACTACTTGCTGATTCGTATTGCTGATCAGACGAATCAGATTCTGATCCATAATCAGAATAGCCCTCCATTCGATTAGCTTTGCCTCTTCCATAGCAGCGATGACCCTTAACCCAAGGATCACGGCAAGTGTAACAAACTCCATCCTTTCTAAGCTGTTCTTTGAGCTCTTCGGACAGCCTTGGTGGGAACTTCTTGGGCAGATTTGAAGAAGGCTTTTTATCTTTCTTATGGCTGAATGGTTTTGAGTGAAATTTAGGCCTTGGGGCTGCCAACTCCATGCTCCTAGCTTTCTTGATAGCTTCATCTAGTGTTGGAGGATCAAATGCTTTGACCCAACCCTTCAAAGGCTCCATTAAACCTTCAGCAAAAAGAACTACAAGTCTTCTTTCAGTAATGTTTGGCACCATTACTGACAACCTCTGAAAATCAGCCACATAGCTCTCTAAAGATCCTTGCTGTCTCAATTGTGCCAATTCTCTAAATCTCAATTCTGGATCTTTGGTGTCAAATCTTTCAATCAGCTTATTGGTAAATTCTCCATATGTGCGAACTAGGTTATGGCCAAGAGTGACCAAACCATGAGTCCACCATTCATGAGCTATGCAATCTAAGTGCAAGGTAGCAAATTTGATAGCATCTTCTTCCGGCATGGGTCTGAGAGAGAGGTAGTTATCTAATTTCTGCACCCACGATCTGGCTGTACACTTATTACTACCATCAAAATGTTCCATAGTGATTTTACCCAATGCTTGGTAGAAGTCATTTCTAGGTGCCATAGGACGTTGTTCAGTCCTTCCTCCATTTCTTCGGCTCCTTTGATTCATGAATTGATCAAAGGTCCAAGTACCTCTCAAGTCAAGAGGTAAAGAAACGTACTCCATGTAAGCTTGACGAGCATCATCAGCAAAATTCGGAGCAGCTTCAACTGGTTGTTGCTCTTCCCTTGGTGTAAAGACGGGAAAAAGGGGTCTAGAAGATGACCCACTAGGAATTGCAGTATGCTGACCTACAATTCTGTCTCTAGTATTCACCTCAGGACTGCCACTATTATTATTTCCATTAACTCCACTGCTTTCTCCAGATGAGTTATTTTGGGGCTGAATGATATTCTGAGCTGCTTGCTGGTCCAACTTGGACAATAATCGGGACATCATGTCTATCATCCCATCAAACTTCTTCTCCACTCTATCCCTCTCTTCATTATCTCTCCTTACAGTGTCTGACATGACTACAACTGTCTGATCAACCACTGAATTCTCTGAACCTTCCACTGTCTTACCAAGATCTCTTAGAACTTCTGAGAAGGTATCTGCTTCTGGAACGGGCGGAAACTGATGCTGATTTCTGGCCTGACTTCTGGTGTATGGCCTAGTGTCTCTGTCACTCATCAGTTAACCACTGCAAATTGCCACAGGATGGCAGGGTCTTCTGCTCTGATACCATTGAAATATGCTAACCAATTTTTTCGATAATTTAACACAACATAACCAGCAATAGTTGATTGGATTAGCGATAGCATCAAACTAAAAACTGAACTTGAATTGAAGAACTACTCAACGTCAAGAATGTGCACTCAAGATCCCACTTAGGGCGAGGTGCTAACATATGACGGAGTGTTAAAGATTGAAATTATGAAATGATAGGCGGATAACCAGCCATGAGAAACAGTTCCACACTACCACCAAACAGTGGGGGGAAAAGATTACAATAGAAAACAATTCATCCGCTGCGGCGGGCATCCACAGAACTGTGGGGATTCACCACTATGAGTGGGTATAAGATATTACAATCAATTTAACCACACTGGCGGTAAACCATCCAGGGGACTTATGTGAGAAGATACAGAAAGAAATTGCAGCAATTAAAACTGGAACAGTACTACTGTTTACAGTTTGTACAAATGAGAAATAAGCTGCAAATTACATAGGAAATACAATAATCTTCAAACACAAGATTAATAGATGTTTTTCAATGATTGTTTAACTCTCTAACAGCTGATAATGAATCAGAAATCAGAACTTCTACAATCTGATACAAAAACTGTAAACTGGAAATATCAATCTGCAACTATGAGAATCAATGAAATGTTCATAACTCACTCAATTCTCCTCCGAATGACGTGAAATAAGTTGCAAATACTCCCTAGAAGTCTGGCGCCCAAGATGCAATCCAGAAACAGCCACCAAAGTCTCCAGATTATTTGGCACGAATTCCAATGCACCTCTAGATGGTACGGCCTTCACCAAAAATCGATTTTGCAAGTAAAAATTAAATACTTGGAATTAAATTCCAATACTTTGTGGAAAGTGGCGCCTTCAGTCAACAAATGGATGGCCAAAGTACCCAGAACAAAATAAAATTCACTCCAAAAGATATGAACAAAACTCAGCTTCAGCTGTAGCAAAAACCAGGAACTCAAACTGTGAAAATACTCCAAAATTCATTAATCTTTGATGCTCAATCTGCTAGTCTGATGTTGAGAAGCAGCAATGTAGCCAACTAGGTGTTATATTGCAAACACGAAATTGGATGAAAGGCTAGGAGGTAGACATCCTCGAAGCAATATGTCAATTGTCATTTCGACAACATAACTTTAGCATAATTTTCATGGATGAAATGCTGGAGCAAAGACCTTCAATAAATAAGAGCTCACAAACTCTTCAAATGCCTGAGAAGCAGACCAAAAGACACAGGAGACCCTTCAATTACCAAAAACCATTCAACTTCTCAAGGTGGCGTCCCAAAAGGCCTCAAAGAAAAACACTTTATTCAAATAATATAAAAGTGGCGTCCACTTTCAAGATGAGGAAATATTTGAATAAAGAATAAATAAACTTATGATGAAGGCGTACCCTTCATGGCCCCACATTAAAAACAACTTAAGTTATCTCCTTAGGCCAAGGTGGGGGTCAACAGTGAATTAAAACATAATGCCTTTAATTAAATAATTTTCGCCAAATAAAGCTTTCTGAAGACCAAGCCAAAATATAACAACTGCTCCAACTGCAAGGAACTAAGAATAGACAACTGCAACTGCCACAACTAGCATTTACTAAAAATAGTAAATAACATGAAATGCCACAAAACTCCAAGCCACGAAACCCTAATTTCACCTCATTCCAGTCTACGGGTTCCGGAATAGACTGATGAATTGCAATGCTGATCACTGATGAGAAGGGGACATTACACTTTTTCTCAGAAAATTAATATTTTAATAAGCTGAAAGTAAAGTTTTCAAATAAAAGGCAAAGTTTTCAAATAAAAGGCACAGGAATAAAATTATATTTTAAAGTCTCCGTATTAATGTTAGTGTTTTTACTGCAGGTTAATGACCACAGCAGGAGAACCATCAAAGGTGTCAATGAAGTTCGCCAGTAAAGGGGTACAGCAAGAGTCAAAGATAAATTCTAAATGGAAAAATGTCGCAGAGACTAATCTGGGACATGTCGACTTCGTAGAGTTCAAAAAGAGAGTATATGGACATGCTGGATTACCGACACCAATTGCCAGACGGATGGTGAGGAATGGAATTTTTCAAGCAGCCGGATTCCTGCCTGCAGTAGACTGTGCCGAGTTAATGGTAGAATGTGCCATCCATTACAATGCTCAGGAAAGACAAATTGTTGCACCTGACGGAAGGATTCTGGCTCACCTTGACGAGGTGGCAATACAGGAGGCATTTGGCATCCCAACACATCACCAAACCGTCTACAAAACCAAGGAGGACGCCAAGAGATTGTATGATAGCCAATCTGAATTGTGCACCACAAATGTTAATAAGGCATGGCTGGAGAAACCTAGACCATCCACAAAGATGCCTAAAAAGCCACACCGGACAAATTTTAAAGAGGATTATGGGGATATCATTTTGATGTTGAACAGGATAGCCGGCAATCCACAAGGCGTATATTTTGAGACATGGATGTATTATTTCATAGATGAAATCACTTCCGACGTGAAGATGTTCAACTGGTCCCGAATGATAAGCGACAATCTTCACGAGCAGCTGACCAATTTGGAAAAGACCAAGTCTTTTCATATGAGCTCGTACATTGTCTATTTGTTGGCCAGAACATACAGATACTCAGGACTGATTTGCAAAGGCAAAGTTGGCAATGGGGAGAATGAACTCAAGCCTTATGATTGCTACCCGCAACTTCAGCTAAGGGAGAAATCTCATTTTAGGCGGATGCACGATGCTTTCCTAATGTATATCACAAGAATACTTCAAGGAGGAACGCACCAGAGGTTGAGTCACGAAGCAAAGAGTTTGATCAATAGGTATGGATCCTCGTTTATCCAGTTTCCAAAATTTACATATGTCAGGATCCAGGGATTCACTGGAAATCCTTACAAGCTGCCTATTTATCCAACAAATCAGATGATTTTGCTTGAAGTCCTGAGGCAGCTGGAAGAGTACTAGAACATCCAAAGGCCAAGTAAGAAGGCGGCTATTACTTTCCCACTCTTTATTGGGAATATGTTAGAGTCTTGTCCGTCAGCACAAGTAGCCGAGAGCGTCAAGCTGGAAATCTAGTGGTACCCGTTCACAGCCTATAAGTCCAAGGCCAATTTTGACCTGCATCATCATATTCAGACCGTGGATGGGAGAAGATACAAACACAGAGTAGAATTGGAGGACTTCTGGGCGAACGCCGTTGATGAGTATGAAGTCAGGAGAAGATTATGGTCTAGAGTGCCACTGAACTTTATGAGGGCAACCGAACTTTGTTGGGTGCCCGATCAGTTGCAGGACGATGGAAATTATGTCTAGCCGAGCTTCGAGGAGAGCTGACCTCTTCCTTCCGTGAAGTGGTCAGAGCCTGAGCATTCAAATTTGGTGACATTGATGAGACTAGTGATTAAGTACTCTCAATGGTGGGTCGACCATCAAGTCCAGAAGTTGAGGCAAAAAAAGAATAACGCTCACATATGATTTACTGAGCGAGACGGAGTCATACTCCTCCAATGTCGGCACATCCCAACATGATGATTTAGTTGAGATTGGTGAGAAGAGGAAAGTAGTTGCAAGCATAGAGTCTGTCCAGAAAAGACAAAAGATGGAGCCATCTCGTTTCGCAGCGTCTAGAAATATTGATGAGCCGGTGGCCACCGCAGACGAATCCTTGGCTGAAATGATGAGACCTTTTGTCGTTCAGGAGAAGAACGATGAGCCAATCCAATTGGATGATGATGAGCCCCCCTCTCCTACGGGCACAGAAATATTGGGTTCGGATAATGAAATGGAAGTCCAAAATGATGACTTCGAAGAGGGAATGATTTCCGCCCTCAGAGGAGTCTTGGATATTCCAAATGAAGGGAACGTTCAAGAGGAGGATAGTATCGAGTAGCCTACCATTCCAGATTGGCTGAAGGAGAGGATGAAAATTGAGGCACCAATTGAGGTCCAAGAAGAAGATGATACTGCAGATTTCTTGGCAAGGTTGGAACAAGTTGCTACTAAGAAACCTGCCAAAAAAAATTCCACCATTCAGAGGGACAAAGCCAGCAGTCGTTCCATACATATCGCAATACCAACAATGGATAAAGCACAAGATGAGATCACTCCCCAGGAATACGCCATAACTACTATAGACCTTGGCCCAACAACAAAAGGCCAGGAAGTGGAAGAACTGGACAATTCTGTCTCAACTATCAAGGTGAGACTGGGAAAGGAAGTGGTGAAAAAGAAAGAGTACAAAAAGGAGGTCGAGCGCCTGAAGGAGTATATACGGCATTTGACCCAACCACTCAATCAAGGTGATGCAGTAGCTCCTCTTCTCAATTCCTCGCAGGAGATGGCCAAGGATGTGGAAGAAGGTATGGTCACGGCCAAGGAGGCCCAGGAATGGATTATAAGCAAGGGCACAGAAGCAGCTTTGTTCATGTAGAGATTGACGCTTGCTTACGAACAAACTTCTTCTTTCCTTTCCAAATTGGTTGACATGGCGGAAACTCGGGACAACCTCCTAGATATTCAGGAGAGGCTCATTCCATGCCTCAAGGTACTGAAGGGCGTTTCAAAGGAAGAATTGGTCGAAGGAAAGGTGATTGCTACGAGAGCGGCTTATGATTTTCATCATTGGTTTTGGGCAGTGAGAATACGGAGAGAGGTTCTAGAGAAGGCAAAGGTAGATGGGCTCAGGGTTGAGGAGCAAGTTAAAGAAATATGGGGGAAGATTTATATGATTGCTGCAGATGTGTTTGACTGAGAGATTGTCCGGGAAAACGACATGCAGCTAGAGAGGTTGAAGCATAAGGTTCAGGAAGTTTTCTTCTCTACTACTGGACCAATTTTGAGATAGGATTTCACAAAAGTGGTGAATCTCTTGTCCATCCGGGATGATTTTGTGAGACAGGAAGCGGATTGGGAGAACACCTTCACCAAATGTGCCGAGGATTTGGACGGACTTGAATTTAGGATAAGAATGCTGCCGCCAGTCACGATGGAGGAAGTCGTCACAATCGTGTCCAGATTCGTCGAGCACAATGCTGCCCAAGAAAATAGGGACGCCTTCCCTTAAAGATAGCTCCAACTACTTGTTCACTGCTTGATTACTGCTTGTTTACTGGTTGTTAACTGATGTTATTTCTGGCAACCCTTATTAGGGTTGAGTTGTATTAATCTTGGCCGTTGATGTTGTTTTAATCTTGGCCTTTCATTTGATTCTGAAAACTCTATATAAACTTGATGATCTCTCACTTTCATTTGTGTGGAGACAGTGTATGAATTGTTGCATTAAGACTATTTCCGATAATAAAAGCTCTTATGCATGATTTGCTTTGAACCACTTTTATTGTCAAGTAGTGAGCAAGGTTGCATAGCTTCTTCTACCATAGATTAGAATTAGATTACAATTAAGTAGAATTTGCCTTGAATGTTTGTTAAGTGAATGCGAGATTTATCGTATAGATTAAATTGTGAAATATTGCTCATACTTTCTTTGAATGGATGATTTTCATTCGATGCGTAAAGTTAGCCTGAGCTTGTGATTGTGGATGCTTAACTTCAATCTCATTCGAGGCTTGAAAATTATAATCACACCCTTTGAAGATTGCACCCACTTTGCGTAGTTGTCCCAAGGAGGTGAAACAAAGTGTGGTTACCCGTTTCACTTGATCTTTACTGTCTCTTGAATTCCTAGGCGTAGAATAGATCCTCTAAACCCTTATCTTTTGCCTTTTTTTGAGATCCAAACTGAAAGTCCCAACCGAAGAAGCCTTTAATGATAAATCCGTCTAAGTCCCGAACTTGTGAAGAATCCTTTAACGTAAGTTCCTTTGTGTATTACCAGCAAATCACAACGCCCATTGAGCTTATCCACATGTCATGACCTGACGAAAGAAACCTTGGAGTCGCCATATGATCTTCTAGCAATCTTAGCATACGCGGTGACTTTGTTCAAGAGAGGATAGAGTGTCTTTGGACATTTTATTCTGTGTTCAGTGGATGATAAAATGTACACCACATGACTCTTCGTCATCCCTCCCATCAAGTGAACCCAACGGAAGTCAAACACCCAAATCAAAAGCCTTCAAGGGTTGATCCTCTGAATGCTGAACAAGCGAGGAAAGATGAAATGGTCCTCGTTCTTCATCAAAGACAACATCCCTACTGAAGATTAGATAATCAATGTCTATATCAATCAGCCGGTAAGCCATGTGGTTGTCACTGTACCCTATGAACATCAATTTCTGGCTCTTGGAATCCAACTTAGAGCACTTGGCATCTGGAATCCAAACATATGCAAGAGAGCCGAAGACTTTCAAATGACTAATCCTAGGTTTGCGACTAGTCTAGGCTTCCTCAGGAGTCTTCCCCTTAACAGCATGAGTGGGTGACCAATTAAGGAGATAGACTGCAGTATTGATTGCTTTTGCCCAAAACTTAGTAGGAACACTTATGTGTTGCAGCATGGAGCGAGCCATCTCAACAATCGTACGATTGTGTCGCTCTACAACACTATTTTGCTGAGGAGTGTAGGGTGTGGTCAACTGACGTTTTATCCCATGTGTATCACAGAAGTTGGAGAATGTACTAGAACAGAATTCCCCCCCATTATCTGACCTAAGAGTTATGATGCAAGAACTGAACTCTTTTTCTACCAAGGCCTTAAACTTCTGAAATACATTAAAAACTGTTGATTTCTACTTAAGAAAGTACACCCACATCTTCCTACTAAAATCATCAACAAAAAGTAGAAAGTACTTGCAACCAATTACAGAAGTAGACATAGGCCCACAAACATCAGCATGAACTAATTGAATTACCTTAGAAGCTCGCCAAGCGTCGCCATCTGGGAACAATGTCCGATGTTGCTACCCGGCCTAACAAGCACCATAAACGCCCTGATGCTGAGTCTGAATGTCAGGAAAACTAGCTACAAGTCCCTCCTGAGCAAGCTGAGAGAGATAGTGCACGTTCAAGTGCCCATACCGCTGGTGCCAAAGATTGGTGACAGCTGAATTCCTGGCTGCCATGGCTAACTTTGGAGAATCACCTGTGTCCACAAGCCTATAAAGGCCATGATCCTCTATACCAACGGCCATTGGTGTGCAAGTCTCCCGATGTACAATAGAACATTTGTTCGAGCTGAACACCACATCCATCTGAGGAGAATGCCGCATCATCTAACTGATTGATAGAAGGTTAAGCTCCATATCAGGTACATAATATACATTGAGGAATATGAAATTCCTCCCACTAGACTGAACCTGAACAGTGTCTGTTCTGACAACTGTGTATTCTTCGCCTCCTCCAAAAATCACTGAGTCAGTGCAAGGGGAAAAGTCTATGAACCAGTCACGTCGATGAGTGAAATGATGCGAGTCACCAGAATCAATGTACCAAGCAGAGGATTTGACATGGTCTGCAGGCCTTTTTTCGATGAGTGCATAAAAAGCAGATTCCTTCTGCTCGAAGTGCTCAGCCACATTCGTTTTCTGCTGAGACCCTCCCTGCTTCTTTTGTTCAGAAGCCAAACATGCACGGCAATCCTTCTTCATGTGTCCAAACTTGTGACAATAGTTGCACTGAATGTTCTTTTACTTAGTGTTGTCCTGAGATTGACCTGAGCCTTTTTGTTGTGAAGGCTAACCTTTGCCTTTATTCTTAGGCTGAGAGAAAGCTGCAAAAGCTTGCTCCATGGAGGATGAGGATGCACTTATACCGAACTGTTGTTTCCAGCAATCCTGCTGCAAGAGGATAGTGCAAAGTTCTGGAAACTTGAGGTCAACATTAGCAGACGTAATGTTGAGAGTCTCTATGAAATGTTTGTAAGACTTAGGTAGGCTCTTCAAAGTGATCACGACCATGTATTCCTCCATTTTCTGACCAATCGCCTCCAATTAATCTTTGATCTCCTAGATTTTGTTCAAGTGAACTTCCAAAGTTGTCTTCTCATCCATCATGATAGAAAACAACATATTCTTCAAGAAAAACGCACAGTTTTTGTTGGAAGTCTCATGAAGGCTTTTGAGATGATCCCAAATCTCCTTACTGATTTGCCAAGTGGAATTTGGGGTAACTGATCATCTGTTACTGAAAGTTTGATAAGCATTATTGCTTCACGGTTCTGCTCATCAAACTTCTCCTAAGTTTTATCTGCAGTGGTGGGTCAAGTAACATTGCCTAGAATCATCTAATCAAGGCAACAGTATTCAAAAATGGTCATCATCCGCTACTTCCAGGTTTTTTAATTCTTGCCATTAAAACGTTGACTGCCTTCCAACATAATGTTGGTCAAAGAAGCCATCTTCATGCTTTTCGAAGCACGAAAAACAAGGTACAAAGAAGTTGAATGCACGAAACTCAAGGCATGAATTCCAATGCAAAAACAGAGGCAGATCTAGGTACAGACTGCAGAAAGTACAATGTACTGATGGCACAAAATTCAAGGCACGGAAAACGATGCACCCAAAGAAATCCGAGACCAACCCAGTTGAGCTCTCAAAAAACCTACCAAAAATCTACAATCAAAAAAAAAAATCTGGCTTGAAATGATTGGCCAAAACCCTATTCGAAATTTTCAGAGGCCCTAGGCAGCCATGAAAGCTTCAAAGATTGTAGAAAATAGCTGGAAACTCCACAAAATTGTGGCAAAAAGAAGGCAGAACCCTAGCTGTCGCAGCTATAAACAAAAAACGACCTTCAATAGTTCTTAAATAAGAGCAAGAAGGACACGAAAAACACGTCCAAAAGACGTTTGATAATCGCAGATAAAAGATTGCAGAATGGCCGACAATTTAAGATTCGTGTTTGATGCCAAAGGAAAAAGAATCCTGTCACAAAAATGCGTTGTTTTGAGCCTAAAGATTGCAAAAAAAATCATGTGTAGGGACTTACAAAGAACGCGTCGCCAAAGCATAAAGTCACGACCAAAAACCACGATTCTAGGGCACGATGCAGGATTGCAGAAAAAACATGCGCCCAGCTAGAAAAAGCACACGAAAATTCTCGCCTTCAGACCCACAAAAATTACAAACCAAAAACCCTCGAATTTCTCAGAAGAGCCACAAAAAATTTCAAAATTTTAACTCACAAAAACATCTTCGATAATTGCAGAGAAGAGTTTTGAAAATTTTTAATTCAAAAAAAAACAAGAAAAATCTTAAACGATTTTTTATGAATTAAAAATTTACTTTTGAGCAATCTAGCTCTGATGCCATATTACACAAGTAATTGGTAAAATATTCGATGTATTAACAATGAGCAATGTGCTCAATAAATAATTTACAAGATGTACAAAATCAAGAAGGATAACGATCTTATCTTCAGGAAAAGCAGGAAGTTTCTAAAAGAAACTTCAAATAAGATCACAAACGATCTTATCAAGATATTTTACAATATATTACAATAGTTGAGCATTAATAAATAAATAAAGAATATTATTTTAATAGTAATTTGGGTTGGTGCCCATTGTTGTTAATGAAAACATAGTTTTGCCGTGGTTTTTACCCGAAAGGGTTTTCCACATGAAATTTGGTGTTCTTCATATTTGCTGGTTGCTCTTATTGTTTATTTCTTATTTATATGGTTTTAAGTTTAAAAATTTGAAATACTGTTTCAGCCCTCTCCCCTTTCCCCCCCCCCCAACGCTCAGGTCTCAGTATTTCCTGTGTGCATAAACTGATATTACATTCACTAGCACAATGTAGGAACAACAATGTCTATTTCAGCTATGAACCAGCTATTATAAAATTCAGAAATTTCTGATATAAATCATTAAATTATTGACTGAAAGTATTTGAGATTACAAATGTATAGACCTGAATATAAATGCAAGGCCTAACCTTCAAATTTAAAATAACATGCTGATAAAACCTGTGATATGATGATATTAATGCTGAGACCAAGACACAATGAAATCTCTAATCTCAAAGACAGTACGGCCTCCTTATATGGCTGCATTTAATACTGGGATCCCCAAATCCTAGAAGTGACTCATCTTGGAAGTCAATATTTCATCCCAAAGAAGGTATGGCTAGAGCTGAAGTCTCCAAAAACCAATCAAAAACCAAGCGCTTCCCTTGTATTCTTTCCACACTTCCTTCTCACACTTGTATGGCAGCTCATGGTCAGAAATGGTATGGCCAATATTTGGTCTGCTTTTTATCTAATAAAATGGTACAGCTGGTCTTAATAGGGCTAGCAACATATGAGCTCCATCCCATTCATTTTGTTTATAAGTATTTTCAATAAATATTCATATTACTTCACAACAGGGATTTTATTAGAATATGAAATTAACATTTCGATTTTGTAACAAATAATAACTCCATACCAGGCAAGCACTCAAATTTAGATTATTATTTGCTATGCAAATCTTTTCCATGATCTTTCAATCTGCAACTCTACCGGATACCAAAAGAAAATCTAAATGATCTTTAAGGTTCAACATAAATCTCCACAAATTCCAGACATTCAGCACAGGGCAGTAGGGACACTCCCTGGCCACTCCTGAGCACTTCCATGAGCAAGCAATCACTCAAAAACAATTTAAAAAGTTATTTTTAAAACACTAAAACATTAATATAAAAGAAACCTTTAAAAGCACTTAAGACCTAAAACATCCCCCTTATTGTTTGTTGTTGGACAAACACAACTCTATTTCACACAAACTCATTCTTGCTATGCGATTTTTACATTTTGAAAGGTAGTTGGTTTTTTTCGAAGGAGAACGATCACAAAGTGCCAAGGGGATGAATATAGCTTGCAGAAAGGAGATCTATTCATCTAAGGTAAGAATTTTAACTAATTATTTCAGTTTTTAAAAAAATCAAGTTTTTAATGAATTTTTTCAAGTTTACAATAAAAATCAAAATTTCAAGAGTTTTAATAAATTTTTTGGTGTTTGTTTTGAACTTTTATTAGTTTATACATATCGTAGGGTTGCATTTTATTTTATTTTTATTTTAAATTTTATAATTTCTTATAACTACGAATTACAATCTATTTGGAACGGCCACTATTTCAAGTTCAGTGGGCATTGAGACAAATAAACAATTTAAATATGATCAAGCATCTCCTCTATGGAAATATGTTATGATACTCGAACAACTTCCAAGAGGTGGAGCTTTTATTTGGAATTGTGCTTAGTGCAGAGTCCAATTGAAAAGCTCATATAGTCAAGTGAAAGCTCACTTATGTGCTATAAGTAGGCATGGAATTAGAATATGTGGAGGGAAAAATAATAAGGGGTTGCATTCATTAAATAACAAGAAGCAGCTAAAGCTATGAGTAAGAACAAAATTAAAATCTCATCTTTTAGCGAGGAAAACATCATTGAAGGCACTTACAGATTCAATAATGACCTCCCAACATCCTTTCTTGGAGACGCCCTCTATCCAACAAGAAGATCCCTCTCCTTCCCACAAAAGAGGCCCATTGGTTAAGGCATTTCAAAATGAAACAAGAGAAATTACAAATGAAAAAATTGCACCTTGCATTTATGGCACTGGTCTTCCTTTCAACTTGATGCGATCACCATATTGGCAGAAAATGGTGATGACAATCAATAATGCACCTTTTGGTTACACAAGTCCTAGGTATGAAAAGGTGTGCACCACCTTATTGGCAAAAGAAAAATAAATTATAGAGACATCACTCCAACCAATAAGGGATTCTTGGATTGAAACAAGAGTTCCTATTATTTATGATGGATGGAAAGATTGCAAAGTGTTCCCTAAAGGGGCGATGTTTTTGAAGGCGGATTGTGAGGGGCAAATCAAGGATGTAGAATTTATTTCTAAAATCCAGAAATGAGTCCATCGAGATGGTGGATCCAAGTCATTACAAACAATGTGAAAAATTGCAAGGCATTAGGTGCTTTGGTTGAGAAAAGGTATGTGCACGTTTTTTGGAACCATGTACCATACACTCCCTTGACTTGGTGATACAAGCAATTGGTACTCAAATAGAGTGGGTGAAATCTATATATACTAAGGGTGGGGAGATGTTTGTGACAAACCATCATATGTCACAAGCCATTTTCAAGACTTTCTTGAATTTGGAATTGTTGAGACACACACGATCATTTTGAGACGACTTGAGAAGCTGCAAGAGGCATTGGGTGTCATGGTCATTAGCCACCAATGGAGTATTTGAAAGCAATCAAACTCAAAGAGGGCCCAAAAGGTCAAGTCATTGATCCTAGATGATGATTGGTGGGCTTGTGTGGACTATGTCTTGAGTTTCACCAATCCTATCATGAGTATGATCAGATTTGATCATACAGATCAGCCATGTTTCGAGGAAATCTATGATAGCATCGACTCCATAATAATAAAAATAAATCACCGTTGGAACAAGATGAACACACCATTGCATCTCCTTGCATATGCATTATCCCCCAAATATTATAGCATAGAGACACTTTCTTGCCAAAGATAACTATACTATATAGAAATAGTGAAGTTGCTAATGAGTACAAGTTGGCATTTTGAAGAATCTTCTTAGATCCAAAAGTGGTGGATAATGTTAGGAAAGAGTTTGGCAAGTTCTATCTCAAGACAAGATCATAGTATTTGTGCTCTTCAAAACCAATACAAGGAAGATGCTCGTACATGGTGGTACCTCCATGGACAAGATTATTTGTTCCTCTAGCCTCTTGCAATCAAGGTTCTATCATTAGTACGCATTTTTTAGTTTTTTATTTTTAACATTCATAGACTTTAGTAATTACCATTCTTTTGCTTTTTTTCTATGTTGTGTTGGTTTTCTCTCAAATTTCAACAAGTTGAAAGTTCTTATTCGATTGAACAGAATTGGAGTACATACTCCTTTATCCACTGAATGAAGCATAACCGGTTGGCTGCAAAAATAAAAAAAGAAGACTTGGTTTATATCCACTCCAACTTCCATCTCCTATCACATAAGGAAGATGACTACAAGGAAGAGGCAACAAAGAATTGGGATATAGCCCCTGAGTGTACCTACTTGGATACATCTATTGTAGAGCTTACTAGAGTCAATATAGATGATTATGAAGCTCTTACAAATGATGTACCTAGTGGAGTGGCACTCCATTTGCTTCAAATGATGTTAAACCAAACAATGATTTTGACCTAGATCCTTTTGATGAAGATTGAAGACCAAGATACAATTTTTTATCGTATTATTTTCAAATTTTGTAATTGTAATGGTTTTCATTTGAATCATCCTAAACATACATGATATATGACATAATATTGAAATTTTGAACTGTCAATTGACATTTATCTTTATCACTACCGTTGATCAATGATGAAGTATCATACTATCAGATTCAGTACCCAAGAAAAAAAAAAATTGTACCCGGCCCCGTACCAGAACCAGCAACTTAGCTTTAAGGAAAAGGCAGCATAGAAAAACATCATTTCCCCTGGAGAGATCCCTCATGCACTCCAAAATGTCCTCAAAATGCCACATAGCCATTTCATATTTGGTATGCTCCCAAGATGATTAAAAAAGGTTTTAATCTTGGAAATTTTTACAAATAAGAAACAAGGGCAAGAGACATTTCTAGTAACATGGATCCATACACCTGCATTCAGCTTTCTGAGATAAAATGCCACTTCTCTTTTAAAACATAGATACTTCTTTAGGCTCTACGAAGTGGAATATATATCCAATCATACAATATAAACATATATAACTCTTCAAAATACAATTATATCAGTGATGTATAACATTCATACCATGGAACCCCCAGCTGATGTAGAATAGGCTGTACTTCCAGTAGGGGTGGCCACTATAACACCATCACCTTGAACCTAGCATACAAGGAAATTAAGAAGTCAATGGACCCCAAAACATAGCTCAATTCCCAAAAGAAACAAAAAAATCAATATCAATCCACTTATGGTAACTTAATGATAGTTATCCAAAATCATAAGTAGAGGGGGTAACCAAAAATATTACTTTAGTTATAAGGCAATTGTGCTCATAACATTCAATCTTGCATAAGTAAGGATTGGAACCACGATCAACCACAACTTCATTAAGAACATCAAACACTTTCCCTTGCATAGCCTTCCCATGACGGAATATCTCACAACGCAATCGCATTCTTAGTGTAATATAAACACCATCTGTTGTATTATTTCCATGAATGACAGCCTTCAAATCTGCCTTGAAATCTTTAAACTGTTGAATTTAAAAATTGAAAATCAATAGCATAACAATCATAAAGATGAAAGTGGAAATACTCCAAAACATAAGGTAGATTTTAAGTTGTATTGAATTTACTCAGGTTTGATGATTACAGGATGTGCAGTGAGAAATCCAAGAGAACCAAGGTTGAAAGAAACTATAGGAGGTACTGCATGACGAAACAAATTTGATGCATGAAGTATCACACCATCGCCACCCAAACACGCCACAAAGTCAACTCTTTCATGAAGATTACTGCATTAAGAGACAAGTTTCAAAAAATAGATAAATAATTTCAGGCCACCTTTTTTATCCGGTTTCCAAGCATATAATACTGTCAACTTATGATGTCTAACAGAGTCAATAATAAAAGCTTCATTTTTCTTAAGTCAAAATTATACCCAATATCTTGATTATAAAAGGTCTGAATGAATCCAAATCCAGGGACTCTTGCAAAGATGTCATGCAGCTCAGGTTCCACAACAACATTCATTCTTTCTTGATGATACAGGAATGAAGCTACCTGCATGTACATAAAGATATAGCTAAAACAGTTAAATAGGTAAATGCCTGAAATAAGACGCTTGTGAATCCTTTACATCGATTTTGAAAAAATAGAAGCACACTTTGGTTGGGAAAAGAACAAGCTGATGAGTTTTTCATAATGTGAGAAATTACATTAGGAATTGGAAACCACTGGGTTATAAGTGTTAAAAAGAAATTAATAAAACTAAATATTAAGAGAGAGCAAAGGAAAAAGAGCAGTGTAGAACATGCAATTTATGAGACATGGATCAATGGCATTAGACTAATTAGAGAATGATAATGATTCAAGGTCATAGATGAAAAATTAATGATTCAAAGACAGCTTAAACAACAATGCTGCCTACCATTCCATAAATATTGAAATTATATGGGATTTTAATCACTAAAATAAGTCCATCAACTCCAGCCAATTGACAAAAGGGCATGTTTCTCAAGAGTTTAAATAGATTCTTAATGTTTTGTGTCATCAAATCTGATTAAAGGTTAAACAGGTATTATCAATAAAATGTTCAAAATGGCTAAAAAAAAGTGGCAAAGAAATGGATCAGGCAACACCCTGTAAGATACAATCCACAACAATTGGCTAGCCATAGTTAGGACAACCAATGCTACAAATTAATGTTTTTCAAATAGAACATAATTTTGAAATGCTTGCAATCTCTTAATCTTCACTTAAAAAAATTCATGCACGAAGGACTTCAAATGAAGAACAATCAAAGATATTAAGAACGCTTATTTGCACTAAACTACTAATTTGAATTAAATCACGCTGCTACATGCAGCTGAATAATTCTAAGATTAATGTGCACAGTGGAAAAAAACAGAAAGAAAAACTTTTTAGCTGGCTTGAAGCTAAGCATGCCCTGCAGGCAATTTTAATGATCATCGGAAGACTAAGATTTTATTTTAATTAATCAAAACATATAAAAACAAAACAAATAGTTCTGTAGAATAGACATGTGCTACCAGCCAAATCCTTTTTTTGTGCAGCATTCCTATACTTTTTGCAGTGAAAAATAACTAGTACTAAATATGACCGCAAAAGATGTCAATGGTGTTGTTATGGAAGCACTCTACTTCCATTAAGAACTAGATGCTAGACATGTTTTATGCTACTTGAACAAATATGATGATGTGTGATGTATATTTCCCAATGTTGGTATGGGACTTTGGATGCTTGACCAATGTGAGGCTGAGCATGCTACACAACAATATTTTCACTAACAATATGGGTTATATTGTTGCAAGGTATCGCCCTTGGTCTCCTCGGCGTGGGCCAACACGGCTCTTGGGCTTCATGACATGGCTTAACCGCCTCCTGTGGATCTTGAATAAATTTGGCAGTTGTATCAGGCATTAACAAGTCGATCTTTTGGTGCAACAGCAACCACCAATGCAACAATTGGTATCAAAGCCGAGGTCACAGGTTCGAACCCCTCCCTTGTGCTTTGGGGGGGGGGATTGTTGCAAAGTGTCGCCCTTGGTCTCCTAGGCGTGGGCCAGCACAACGCTTGGGCTTCATGACATGGCTTAACCACCTCCTGTAGATCTTGTATAAATCCAGCAGTTGTATCGGGTATTAATAGGTCGATCTTTTGGTGCAACGGCAACCACCAATGTAACAAACCATCATTAACAAAAGCTAACTAAAGCACTTAACAGAAAGATGCTAAAATCAACAAAAGCCAAAACAGAAGTTACTAAAGCTAAATAAGTTAACTAAAGTAAACTAACAACTAATTAAAGCTAAGATGACCATTAATATTACAATTAATACTTTAATACCCTCCCTTAAAGGTCATCCTACAAACATAAACTAAGTCTACCCATATTCTTCTAGAAACATATCATTGGTGACTGATAACTGGAGAAGCATAACTGCCTCACGATTATAGATCCTTTCCCATAGAATAATCAAATCAAGACACCGGCACTCAAAAATTGTGAGCTTCCTCTGCTTCCAGGTAGTATAACTTTTCCCATTGAACCTCTGCATACTTTCCAACATGACGTTGGACAAAGCAGCCATCCCTCCCATTTTCCAAAAATGGGGTAACACTATGTTCAGCTAGCACAACTCAATTTTTCAAAAATTGTCTTAAAAAGAGGCTCAGAAACTATAAGATTTTTCAGAAAAATCTTTGAAAACTCTGAAAAAGTAATATTTTTTCCAAAACAAATCCTCCAAAAACTGCAAATTTTTTATAGAAAACTTTTCAAAAACACTCTTTTAGCAAATTTTTTCAAGAAAAAAAATTTGAAAAACTCTTTACAAAATTTTTATTTTTCCTAGAAAAATTCTATCAAAACTGGCTCAAAAAACAACCCTTCAGGCTGCCATGAAAACTTCAAATCTGCCCACGAACAGTGAAGAACACGATTTGACACAATCGCCCAAAAAAGAGATTAAAAACACCAAGAATTGAACCCTAGGTCGGATTTGTGATCAAAATAAATGCCCAGAAAAATCAAAGGCATCCAAAAAAGAGAAGAGCCCACAACTCCTCAGGAAATCTGCATTATTTTCTGGCAAAAATCCCACGAACTAGAAAATACCCATCAAAAAACACATCAAAGGAGAGCATAAAATTGTGCAGGGACACCACAAACTCCAATGCACAGAAAAACACATCATTGCGAATCAGAAAAATCACCCAGTCACGAGTAGAAACTGCCCTAGGTTGCACAAACTTTCTTGGAAAAACCCTCGATTTCTGCCAGAAAAGAGTCACGAATTTCTTTTAGCAACAGATCCACAAATAAAAACCCTTGAAATTCTTCACAAATCCCTGCAATGTTCAACACACAAAAACCCTCGAATTTTTGCTTCAGAGGACCCGCAATTTTTTTCAGCATAAAAATGGCACGATTTTTAGACAAATCACCCACGAAATTCCTTAAAAAAAGATCTGCGTTTTTCTTGCCCATAAAAAAGTCGCAAAAATCGGGAAAAAATACTCTTCGATTTTTAACAAATTGGCTCTCAAAAAAATCTTTAAAAAATTTCTTCGATTTTATTTTTACTTTTAAAATCAGCAAAAAAAACACATCTAAGATATTTCTAAAACTAATCAAGTTTGAGCCTAAGCTCTAATACCATGAAAAGATAATTGATATTCATAGTTTCTTAATTACAAAAGGAGATGAAAACTCCTTATAAAGAAAATTACAATACGATGTTTCTAAAAAGAAACCATCGTTAACAGAAGATAACTAAAGCACTTAACAGAAAGATGCTAAAACGAACAAAAGCCAAAACAGAAGTTGCTAAAAGCTAACTAAGTTAACTAAAGTAAACTAACGACTAATTAAAGCTAAGATGACCATTAATATTACAATTAATACTTTAATAGGTCTATGGGTTGTACTAACTTTGCTCTAGTCTACAAATCATTTTTAACAAAAATGTGATTGGAAAGTGGAGGCAAGTGGGCTATTCAAGTATGGCCCAAATAGGAAAGCATGTGCATGAATCATTGAACCAGATAAGAGCAAAATAGGTAAAGGTGGAGGGAATGACCACCTGATAGAAATTATAATAACCATGTTCTGGAATCAAAGGGAAAAAGAAGGAATGCTAATGTGGGAAAGTGATTAATTTACATAATCCTTCGAAATTATTTTGTCAATGCCAAATATCCAGGCAGTTTCTATATCACTGTAAAGTCCCCAACTCAAATTAAGATGATTAGCAGCCGATTGGCTATCCTTTCCTTGGATTACCTAGAGGAAAAGGACATAGAGCTTCATTGGGTAAGATATGGAGTCTTTGGTTTGTTCTAAGTTCTCTTTTTAAGTTGTGTGCACATCTTTTTATGCAACTTAAGTGAAGTTAAATTATTTTAAGTTATGGGCACGTCTTTTTAGGCAACTTAAGGGTTTCCTACCCAAAGGACTTAAGTTGTCCCCTTTTCATGTACTTAAAGTGACAAATAAAAAATAATAAATATTATAAGTCACTTAATTAAATGTTATAACATCACTTTATTAATAAAGTGCTCTTCTAGAAGTTGGAGGTGGTTACATTTGGATTCTTCTAGAAGATTCAGCTGAGCCTTTAAAAGGAGATGAAGGCAAGACATTTGGGCATTATGTGATAAAGTTTTATGTTTATTGCTATTGCAACTTGGCTTGAGTGTAATGTCCCCTTATGGATTTATTTTTAGACCTTAAATTTAGATATTCAAATAGATTGGAATCAATAGCTTTCAATGGTAAGTTCTTATTCCCGTTAAAAGTTATCTTCAACAACTAATGTTGTCTTGATTATTGGCTTAGATATTTGTATGATATGTTGAGGAATTGTTGATAAGGACAAACTTATCTGCTATGAATTATGATGTATAGTTTACAATGGTAATTGTTCTAAGAATATACAAAGAGAACATTTTGACATGTATGTCGTTTCTGATCTTATTATCTGATTACATGCATTTGATTTGGGGAGTAGGTAAGTGTCCTTCCTTGGTCGCTGCTTCTAAATATGGCTCCCTTAAAATATGCAAGTAGCTTCTAGCTATGTATCCAATATTTTTTGTTGTTGTGCAACCTATAAATTGACCAATCAGCCCTCTTGGAGTGTCCCATCTGCTAGTAATATTTATTATTCCTCCAACTCTCCTCCATGATCCCTTTGAATGAACTAAGAGTCTCTTTAAATAGCATGCGATTATGCATGAGGTGAGAAGTTGGGTCGCTTCAGACATCTCTCTTCTTTTATCGCTCAATCAATAATATCCTTTAATATCCTTAACTACTTAACTTCAGCAATTATAGAATATAATTATACTATCAGGAGAAGTGTCAGCTAAATGAGTCTCGATGCCTTCCCATTCATCGCTTTGAAACAGATGAACCTCCAGATAAAGACAGTCCACGTTAGGGATGAATCCAACGATGCAATCGTAACATCAAACTGCCTTGTTCAGATTACGACCAGCAATGAAAGTATGCATATCAAAGACATACAAATCGCCCCCCCTCTCCCCCCTTCCCAAGAAACAGTCAATCATAATCATACTTGACAGGATTAAGTGCTATGAACTTACTCAACCTCTGATATATATAAGGTGTCATGATATATTATGGGGCCAGAAGTCATGATGAAGATTTAACAATGATGAGGAATGGCCCGATATTATACGTGGTCAACAATTTGTCATACTATCAAATATATCAAGATTCTGATACAAGTTGCAAGTACCGTTATCAAATATAAATCACCCATTTTGGGGTTATTACAATGTCTAAACCGTGTTTGAAGTCAAATGTATTGCGAGTAACATATGTATCTTTGATCTTTGGTTTGTTTAGTTAATAAGTAATTTGTAATATATGTTATATTGTATCATCAAACTTGGCATTGAGAAACACACATTGTGTAAATGCTTGTGTTTTATATTAATTTTATATATTTTAATATCTATTATACCCTAGTGATAATATTTAAACTGTTAATATCTATATTTTAATATTTATAATATAATAGAAAAAGGAAACGGTCAGAATGGCGGAGCGTCAACTCAGGCAGAATTTTCGCAGACACCAAGGCTTGCACTATGACAGAAGGCAGCAACCTCGAAGGCCTTTCAATAGGAGGAGAGGGAGAAATGTCCAAAATAACAAGCGAAATGAAAACCCTCAGGCATGGCAAGCTCCAGCTAACTAGTTTGTTAGAAATGGGGGAGTTGGAGCAGATGGCCAAAAGGCTGGTCAGGCGTTGGAGAACGAAGGGAGATTCAGATCAATCTTCTCAAATGGGAGAGTGGATTTCAAACAGCTCGAAGCGAAGTTTTGGCGACCGAAAAACCAAATTGAGAAAGCAGAGTCAAGCAAGGTAACGCCTAACTTTCTTTACACGACTATGGTCACTCTGTTGTTGGAAAATAGAGAATGGAGTGATTCGGTTAGTTTTCTCAAAGCTCATGCCTTTTTTATCAGGTGGGGTGGGAAATGGCCGGCTTTTACTAAGGTTCAGGCCTGGTGTGATAAAAACTGGGGTAAGGATTGTGGGCTAAAAACCCTAGAAAATGGTTTTTATTTGGTGATTTGCCAAACAGCCCAGGATAAAGAATGGATCATTAACAGTGGCCCGTTCATGATGGAAGGTAGGGGTTTCTTCATTCTTGATTGGAGCCCAAACTTTGATCCTAGCAATGCAAAGGTTGAGGAAGTACCAATGTGGATCAGGTTGAAAAATCTTCCCCAGTAATATTGGGATCTAGAAACACTCAAAAACATTGGCAACAAACTTGGTGTTTTTGTGAAGTCGGAGGAAGTTGTGGAAAATTCTGACTGTAGAATGTTTCCTAGGATTTGCATCTTGAGACAAATAATACATCCTCTACCAAAAATGATCGAGCTAAAAACAAGGGAGGGTATTTGGCGTCAAAAGGTGGAGGTGGAGGATGCAATGGTTTCTTGTCCAAAATGCTTAGGGAAAGAACACCTTGATGGACACTGTCCAACTGTGGCGAAAGGAAAGGGTTTAGCACAAAATCTTCTTGCTAAGGAATTGGTGGCCTTAACTGAAGCTATTGCCTAGGAAGATATATGGATATCACAAGAATGGGGCTCTCACGAGAAGCCTAAGAATGGTCATTTTTGTCTGCAAGCTGATGAAAATGTTATCTGGGGCTTTAATCGGAAAGAGGAAATAGATTTTATCCTTGAAAATGAAAATGAGGAAACACCTCAAGAGAGGGATCTCTGTGGCTTGAAGCATCAGAATGGGGCTAATGTCAGTAAAAGTGTCGAGCAAGCTAACCAGGTGATGACTCCTGAAGGATGTGTGGGGGACTTGGTTCGTTGTAGTGATGGAATTGATGTCTTAAATGTTCAGTTTAAATCTCCCCATTCCGATGAAGAGATAAATGTGGGGCAGAATGAGCAACTTGGGGAAGATAGGTTCAATCAGGAAGTTTCTTTGCAAGGTCACTCACTCTTTAAGCAAAAAATAAAAATGTAATGTCCCCTTTTTCGGCATGATCATGTTTGATGGTGGTTAGCCTATTACTCAGACTCTTGTAGGCTAACAGGTTGTGTTTAGAGGGTCAGTGACATTATCTAGAGGAGTTTTGTCGTTCTCAGTTCAGAGTTCAGTGATTTCCTCAGAGCAGGCCTTGGCAGTTCAAGGGTTGACAACTTCTGACGGCACAGAATTATATGGAGTTTTGAGAGAGTTATGATTATTTAAGTGATTTAAGTTAATTATTAACTTAACACTTTATTATAAAGTCAATTTGACTTTATACTTTTTACATCACTTAAATATTTCATGAAAAGTGATTTAAAATTAAATCACTTAATCTTCAAAATGGGCGCCCAAAATATTTAAATCAAACTATTGAAAATGACTTAAATATATTTTAAAAGATTTAAATGATGAAAAGTGGTGTCATCTTCTTGAAATGCGTGCCCCTTGAGGATATAAGCATTTTTGGCAAATCAAACTCTATTCTTGATCATTTGACTTTGCCAATTGGGTTTTCTTCTGTGCTACTCTCTATGACCAGGGTTTGAGCAATTTCTTCCATTGGAGAACGAGATCTTCAGTGTTGAGCATTTTTGAGACTGTGAGAGACCAGTTGAATTAGTGCATTTGTGAGAGCTTCATTCAGAGGTTCTATTGAGCTAAATATGTGTTTCTATTGAGTTTCCTTATCAGTTCAGGAGGGTTTGAGAGATGGCGTCCTTCCTTCATCTGGCAGACACTTTACTTCATGGTCGTACCTTCTGAGTTGAGGATTTTGGCTTATTGCTTGAAGTGCATGGCTCTTTGTGCAAGGGCGTTTGGATTTTCTAGGAGAAATGCCTTTCCTTTTGAGGGTTTCTCTTCACCTTCTTTGGCGTCTGGCTTATATCTACCATCTGCCTCAGTTTCTAGGCTGGACATTGCATTTTGTAGCTTCCTACACTGGATTTTGTCAATTTTCACCATCTTGGCTGGCAAACTGGACTTATTTTCTTAAATAAATAATCTGAAAGCTTTCGGGTACGTTTATGATTTGTGATCTATTTGTTTCGGTTAAATAATACCTTCTGCACTTCCATTCAGTAGAAAATAGCTCAAATTTACATTTTATGTTGTACGCCCCTTCTCTTCTGTCTAGAAAATTTCTCTAAAAAACAAAAAAACACAAATAAGATAAGAAAAATACGGGGGTTTGAGTTGTGAGCCAGCAGGGCTCACCACAAAAAAAGAGAGTGCAAATAGTCACCTGAATAGCCGAGAAGATTTGGTCCATAATGCATCTGGTTCTAATAGGCTAGACATTGAGGATGAATCTAAGTTTTTTGTGGATGGTATTTCTGGAGAAAATGAAGATGTCATTTTCAAGGATATCCCCATTTCTCCCATTCGGAACCTCGAGAGAGCTTTTAAAGGAGTAAGAGACAGTGGTGGCGCCCTGGAAGACTCAGAGTCTGATATGGACTTGAATGAGGAGCATGGTGGTGAAGATTTGTTGGGTTTGCAGGATAGCTTAGGAATTGTGGAAAAGAGAACTATTGAACAATCCTCTGCTCAAATTAAAAAGGCAAAGATTGGGGAGAAGAAAAAGCGTGGTCCTAAAACTAATAGGATGCGCCTTGAAATGGCTGGAAATGCAGTTGGCCAGAGCAAATTGAGATCGGGAAAAGGCATAGCCTTTTCCCGACAGCCATGAAAATTCTATCGTGTCAAGGGCTACAATGCCCCTGACAAAATCCATTTGATCAAAAGATGCTTTGATCAAATGAGGCCAGCTTTGGTTTTGCTTCAGGAAACAAAAATCAAGGAACCAGATTTTGAGTCTTTCTTTAAGTGTTTTAGCAAGTGAAAATGTTCTCTCTCTGGAGCAGTTGGTGCTTCAGGGGGGCTTGGCATCCTTTGGAATGATTCTCTTGTTGATGTCCAGGTAGTAAGGCAAGATAGGTTTTGGCAGTGGTTGTGTGTTGAATCAAAACAACTTAGGGCCAACTTTTTTATTCTCAATATTTATGGTCCCACTAGCTTGGACCAGAAAAAAGTGCTTTGGCAAGACCTCTCTTCTTTTCTAGACCTAGAGGATGGAAGGATGTTTCTTTTGGGTGGCGATTCCAATGCCATCCTGAAGCCTTCTGACAAATTTGGGGGTGTGTGTTGGGCCAGTCAAAGCCAACAAGATTTCAGTGATTTTGTTGTGAACAATGGGTTGATTGAACTACCTTTTAAAAATGGGAAATTCACCTAGACAAATAGAAGGGGGGGTTTTTTAAATATTGCCGAGAAGTTGGATCGTTTCTTTCTGGCTGGTGATTGGGCTGCTCATCAATGGACCTGTGAGGCGGAGATCATTCCTATCACAGGGTCTGATCACTACCTTGTAGGTTTGAGAATTCAAGAAGAAGCCACTCCGGACCGATGTCCTTTTAAATTCGAAGCAATGTGGTTCGAGGTGAAGGGTTTAAGGATTTAGTTGCTGATTGGTGGAGAAATACCCCATAAAGGTATGGAAATAAAGCTTTCATTTTCTTTAAGAATCTACAATTTCTTAAGGAATAGATCAAGAGATGGAATAGGGAATCCTTCAAGAATGTTTTTGCAAAAAAACTAAGGTTGGAGGGTGAGTTGAAAGTTCTTCATTCAAAATTTATTGAGAAGGGAATGATGGAAGATGATTTTGAATTGGAAAAGCGTCTAAACAAAGAATATTTTGAAATTTTAGCACAGGAGGAAGTTTTTTGGAGGCAGAAATCTCGTGAATGCTTGCTAAAGGAGGGGGATAGGAATACCAAATTTTTCCATAATTCTGTGAAGGTGCGTAGGTCGAACAACAAGATCTTTTCGATCAAGGATTTGAATGGAAATATCTTGTTTGATATAGCAGATTAACAAGGAAGCAATTAGATTTTTCTCTGAAATGTTTAAGGAGAATTCAGCTGTGTTAGAATCTGAATCTAGCATTTTAGATATAATCCCTTGTTCTGTCTCGGAGGCCCAAAATGCCATGCTTATGGAGAAAGTTTCTTTAAAAGAAGTTAAAAAGGTTGTATTTAGCATGGGCGGAGACAAAGCTCCAAGGCCAAATGGTTTTCCGGCTTGTTTCTTTCAAAAAATTTGGGACATTTTTGCCCAAGATTTGTGGGAAGTGGTGGAAGAATCCAAGAAAGGTGGCTTTATCCTTAAGGATCTAAACAACAACACCATTTCCTTAATCCCTAAAAGGTCGATGGTAAATTCCTTTGAGGACTATAGGCCAATTTCTTTATCCAATACGATGTATAAAGTAATCTCTAAAGTGATTGCAAATAGGTTGAAAAGGGTGTTGGATTCAGTGATCTCAGCTGAGCAAAGTCGTTTCTCTCCTAATAGGTCAATTTTTGAAGTCGTGATTGTTGCTCATGAGGCCATTCATTCGGTAAGAATGGCTAAAACGGAAAAGATGATGGTAAAGTTAGACATCAAAAGGACTTATGATGAAGTCAATCGAGGTTTTCTTTTGAAAGTTTTAGAGAAATTTGGTTTTTGCAAAGATTGGGTGGCGTGGATTCAGAGATGCATTTGCCCACCTCGTTTTTCTGTCTTGGTAAATGGCATTCAAACAGCTAGAAATCTATAGAATATTGGGGATGTGTTCAGGAACCCTTCCAAGTAAATATTTGGGCATCCCTCTCTTTGGGGGCGCCAATAAAGCTAGTGTGTGGAAAGACCTAGTTGATAGTTGTCTTAATAGGATGGATGGATGGAAAAGCAAATGGCTCACTTCTACTGGAAGAATCCTAATGCTAAAATCTATTATCTCGGCAATTCCAGTCTTCTCCATGATGTGCTTGAAGATTCCTAAGAAGGTGATTAGGTCTATTAGGCAGCGTATGAGAAAGTTTTTTTGGAATGGTGCAAGTGAACAAGATAAAATCCCATTGTTAGCATGGGATAAAATTTGTCGAGCTAAAGAAAATGGTGGGGTTGGGTTGAGAGATTGGTAGCTCATGAATGAAGCTTTGGGAGCTAAGTTGGTTTGGAGTATCTATTCAAACCCTGACCTTTTATG